>VVHJ01037411.1:27294-37411 GCA_015107715.1 Tylochromis polylepis
TTTTTTGTTTTTTTTTTTTTTTTTTTTTTTTTTTCTTAGCATTGTCATGTTTTTGTTGCCATATCATTGCTGTCAATCACCTCATCCTCTCAATTCTTTCTAACTTTTCTCCCTTTATCTCACTTTGTCTCCATTGCCTCTCTAAATTCAGCTTTACACACACACACACACACACGCACACACACACAGAGCACAAAACTGTGGTCTTCTGAGTAATCTTCATCAGCCCCAATAATCTCCCAAGGTGTCTGGCGCCCTCTGCTGCACCCTACTGGTGGGGCTCTGTAACTGCCACCAACTGTGCAACAGCTGCTTGTCTGAGGGAGCAAATCACAGAATAAGCCCCTGCTGGCTAACAAAGTCAAAATAAGTAAGGGGTGCTGTGAGATGTGAGAGGTGAACAGAGACGAGAAGATTTTAAAACAGGATGTGAGCTCAACGCGGACTTTCCCCTGAGGGGATTCACGACAATGTAAAGCACAATTAAACACATCAAACAGATAGAAGAAAAGAAGAGAATAAGGTAATATTTGAACTTATTCTGCACCCTGTACACTACAGTATTCTCAGCAGTAGTTTGAAATTTGAAAGAGAAAATTTATTTTCAGGAAATTTCCAGAAAGATTTTTTTTAATAGAAAACGAAAAACAAAAAAACAGAACTTATTTCAGTTCAGCTTTGGAACATTAATGTGAAACTTGCCTCTATCATTAATTTTGAAAATTAATTTCCTTTTTGACATGCCCAGCCCCTCCCCCACCGGAGAAAGTGTCCATGCAAGTGACCAGAAGCTAGCTAAATACTGGCTGCATATTAAACCACAACCCGAAAGCTTGAAGCTAAATTTAACCTGCCGTGCAAAACACAACCACACATCAGTATCAGAAAAGAGGTAAAAATAATAATAGCAAAGTTTGAGACCTACTTGGAGCACAAATCATGGGAAAACTAGCCTTAAAAAATATTGAAATACTATTTTTTGCTGTATTGCAATGGCATCACACCTTATTCAGAATGAAATAAACTATAATCTAGAGTTAAATACTTAAACACAAATATGTAATCAATATTTTTTCATATTTGCTCAAGAGGAGAATGCATGAGTAATGTAGCTGTAGCATTATTCGGCGATGTCATACTGATGGTTTTATTAATTACGATGGTGAAGTAGAGACAGTAGAGAAGTAGTTTGAAGTAGTTTGCTGTAATAACGCAGACAGCATCTGTCTCAGCTGGATCGCTCTCTCGCACAGACACACACACATACACAAAGCAGTCTTTCCAAGTGCCCTCTCATCTCTCTGATCCAGTGTAATTAAGGCCCACAGCGATGGAGAGATTATGCTCTGTTTCCAAGTAAAAGGAAATGAGAACGAGAGTGAGAATCTAAGAAAGAATGAGAGTGAGAAAGATTGAAAGACAGAAAATGACATAGATTTAGAGACAGAACTCAGAGTCAGATATACTGTAGATGAGGACAGCAGTTATATTTCAAACTTTTGCTCTGCGCCAGCACTACTGTGGGTGCACAAAGGTCGTCCGACCATATTTTTCTCAACTTCCCCCATCAATCTAGTCTCACTTCCTTGTTCTTGCTGTCTCTCTCATTCTGCCAGCCCCCTTGTCTAATCTGCTGTTCAGTTTCTAAACTGCTGCAGATGTCTGGATGACTTCACACAGTCACACTAACACCTCCGGCTGACAGTTTTTAACTCTGTGTGTGTGTATATGTGTGTGTGTGTGTGTGTGCCCACGTGATGCCAAATTGCCAAATTACATCGTGTTTTTGTGCCAGCTAGCGTGCATAACTGTCTGCCGTATTACATGAGCAGTAGGCCGGCATGCACACACATTTTGAGCATCAGTGCGTGCACGTTTTAAAAGAGCGTCCTTGCATGTCAACAAGGCATGTCAGTGAGTGAGGGAGGGGGGTTCAAACCGCTTGTGGCATTAATAAAGCATAGCCAGTTTTGATAGATGGCTGAGGAGATAGGAAGGAAGTGTGACCGTCTGTGCTCTGAGGGTGCAGAGCAAGAGATGTGATGAAGCGAAGAAGGGGAGGAATGATAAAATATGTTTGGTGGAGGCACTTTAATCGAAACTGTGTTGACTTGAGTGTGCTTAATATTTCTACTGCATATTTAAGTAATTTGTGTCCACCTAAAACTTTGGAAAAGAGCTCCAACCCTTGACTTCAGTCAATTTTGGGGTATTGTTCTTTATCAGGACCTATACTATAACACATTTAAGTACAGTTCCTCTAATAATTATAGCTCTGTTCAGTCATAAAATATTTTCTTAGAGTTGCTTCAGGGGAAGGAATCATCTAACTCCTTAAGACAAATCTAAAGAGCAACAGATTTTATAGCTATGTAACATGAAGTAGCTGAAATAGAGAAAACTTATTGAACAGAAGACGAATACACAAGACAAATGTTTACTTGAGGAAACACTGTAGGTAGCAAAACGTGAGTGGATGTATAGGTTCACAGTATATGAGGTTATGTGTAGATATCCACCCCGCCCCCTTGAACCTGACATTTTTATTGAGCCATAGCACAAATTACTGCCGTGTAATGATGTAATCCTCAAAGCTTGTAAAATCAAGTTAAAATGGAGTGTTGTCTTTCTTTTTTTTTTCTCTGTGCAAAGTAAAACAATGCAAGCATCCAAAATAAAACCAGGATTGTTGGAAAAGCAATTCTAAAGATTCCTTGCTATGCTTAACAGCCACTGGGATATACCTGAGAAAGGAAACTTTCATAGGGCGGATAATGATGCTTTCCTCATTTTGTATATGTTTGTTATATTTTTGTCTATGACTGGATTCCCTTTTGTTCAGTTTTTAAAAAAAAACTTGCATTCTCCTTTTGGCTTCCTTTTTTCCTTTTGACCTTATACATGAAGAATTAAAAACAGCAGGACTTGCCGTCTGCTGTCAACAGATTTATAGATTTATGTCATGTTTTTATTTTTCATTAACTTTGTTAAAGTTTAACTTTGTCAAACTTCAATTCAGTAACATTTTAAAATTCTTAAGTAATGAGACTTTTACGATGCTCTGTGATTTCATGAGTTCAAGTTTTTTAGTGGTACATTTATGTTATGATTGAAAATCTTTTGTCTTTGGATTTTTTGGAAAATTTAATATTTAATATTAATTTTTGTATCTGCTTTTTCTCAGAGTAAACTCAGACTAAAGCCTTGAGAGAGAGTGAGAGACAGAGAGAGTTTGGATTAATTAAAATGAGAAAAAAAAGAATAAATAAATAAGGAGGAGGAGACCCTCTGGAGCCTCTATCTCACAGAGTACATGCTGGTCTTACTTCACCCTGAGAAAACAAAACAGAAGGAAATATAAAGTCCTGTCCTTTCCTGACACTGTTGTTGCTTTCCCTCTTTCTCTCTTCCTCCTACTTCATACTTCTCCTCTTCCCCGTGTTTACGTTCCTGTCTCTCTCTGATGTGTTTTGGTCACTGAACTGTGGTATTAAACTGTGCCAGTATGAGTTATGGTTTAAGAAAACCTGACTTTCTACAGAAAATTTATGAGAAAGGCTCTTACTTGGACTTAAATACAATATCCTCTCTCTATCGCATAACCAGGTGCAGTTTTTGGCATCTGACAACAACCATATGTTTTCCTGGTCTCAGTCATGTTGGCTGTGGAAACCAACTGTTGACCAAACATGTCTATTAATGCCGGGTTTACACATACATATTGTAAGTAAACAACTTAAAGGAGAACACAGAACAAACATTATTGTGCCCTGCACCACACATACAATCACCAGTTACTTTATTAGCCTATTCAGCTGTTCATTAACAGAGGTGGTAAAAGTACACACATTCAGTACTTAAGTAGAAGTACAGATACTAGTGTTACAAAATACTCCAAAACGGACTCTGTTTTTTCAGATTTATAGTTAAGTGGAACTGATATTCAACATGAACAACATGTGACACAACGTCAACTTTAAATATGAACTATACTAAATATGTACGAAAAAGTTTTTGAGCCCAGGCCACTCAGTTTTTTAAATATCCAGGCCTTTTGGGGGGCATTGCCACTTCTCCACACCCGCCTCTCTGCTCCGTACGTCATCAATTCTTACCTGTGATTGGACCGTCGTTGCTCATGCATTCTAATGATGCACCGTAAAGTTTCGTAAAGCTCGTCTTCTCGTCTTTCAGTAACCGTTTGATATGTCTCTCTGGCCCTACTGGTCGAGGAGCTACGGTAGTGCAAATCACCCATGGTAAAACCTAAGCGGAGTTGACTTTTCTGTGTTCCGACAGCAGTAGCTTGTGAACGCTTTGTGCTACCGTAATACACCAAATATCCCCGTAAAGCGCAGCTTCTCTTCTTTTCGAAACCTATGGCGTTATTTTTGTGCCTCTGTTCTGAGAGCACAACCACTGAAATACATTTCTTGCACGCAGCAATGAATTTTGTTCGCTTAAATTAAACTTTTCTTCGCTCAAAATAATTTTCTCCTCAAAATGCAACAATTGCACGTGCAAATTTATTATTTTTTTTACATGCGCTCAGAATAGAGGCACAAAAATAAGCCATAGAAACCATTCGCATTTTCTCTCTTGCATGAACGATGACAGAGATACAGTCATTTAAAGAGCTCTTGTAAAATGGGCCAGCATGGTCAATAAAGGATTAAGTCTGACCTCTCTTCTTCCTCTCCTGTCTTTCTTATCTTTCTCCATTTCTGAGTGAAGTTAGCGCTCTTTCTTTTGTCTCTTTGTGAAATACAGCAGCTGGACCTTTAATTAGTAAAAGACTGTGTGACAAACTGCACACAAGCAGTTTGTGTGTTGACAGATGAGCAGGATTGCCTTTCGTACGTTAGTGTTTAGCCTCAGATTGGTTTGATGTTTGAAGGCCAGCAGTGATAATAACTTCTCTCAAATGCGTTAAACCAAAAGTAAAAAGCCTGTTTTGAAAATGTAAGGAGTAGAAAGTACAGATATTTGTTTAAAAATGTAGGGAGTAAAAGTAAACTCAAGTAGAATGTTCAGGTATCTTTACTTAAGTACAGTAACAAAGTATTACATTAATGAACAGAGGTGGGAAGTAACAAAGTACAAATACTTTGTTACTTCCCACCTCTGTTCATTAATGTAATAAACAGCCAATCACGTGGCTGCAGCTCAGTGCATTTAGATATGCAGACATGGATGTCCTGCTAAAGAGCAAACTGCGTTTCACAATGGAAAGAAAGGTGATTTTGAACCTGGCATGTTAAACTTGTTGGACTTGTACTTACATAGTGCTTTTCTACTCTATTTGAGCATCTGAAGCACTTTCTTACCTCACACACATATTCACTCTTTTCTGGGCCGAAGTGTGTTACATTCATGCACTCACATTCTGATGGATGCATCTGGGGCAACTTAGGGTTCAGTATCTTGCCCAAGGATACTTCTAAAAGCAGACTAGAAGAGCTGGGGATCGAACCATCGACCTTCCAATTAGTAGACAACCACAGTGTGGTTGTTGATGACAGACTGATCTGAGTAGTTTAGAAACTGCTAATCAACTGGGATTTTCCCACACAGCCATCTCGAGGGATTACAGCAGCAGCTGTCTGAGTGAAAATGCTCCGTAGATGCCAGAGAATAGAGGAGAATGCCCAGACTACTTTGAGAGGACTCAAATAACCACTCATTACATGTCAGTACAACACATTGAACTTAAGGCAGATGGGCTACAGCAGCAGAAGACCATACCAGGTGTCACTGATGTAAGCTCAGAACAGGAAAATGAGGCTGCAATTTGGACAGACTCGCCAAAATTGGGCAACATCAGACTGGAAAAACGTTCATCTGATGAGACTCAGTTTCTGTTGCGACATTCAGATTACAGGATAAGAATTTGGTGTAAACAGCATAAAAACCTTGGTCCATCCTGCCTTGTATCGATGGTTCAGAGTAGTGGTGGTGTACCACAGCCTACCTAAGTGTTATTGCTAATTATGTCCATCCCTTTATGACCAAAGATCAAACATCTTAAAAATGACAGTTCACTGAGTTCACTGCATTCAAATGGCCTACACAGTCACCAGATCTGAATCCAACAGAGCACCTTTAGGATGTGGTGGAACAGGATATTCCCATCATGGATGTGCAGTCCAAAAATCTGCAATCCTGTGTGACCCTGTCATGTCTATATGGACCAAAATCTCTCAGAAATGCTTTCAGCACCTTGTTGAGTCCATACCATGAAGATATTTCTGAATGCAAAAGGAGTTCATCCAAGTGGTAGCAAGGTATACCAAATAACGTGACGGCCTAATGAATATTTTAGAGTAGTGTTACATAACTTTACTGAGTCACTTCTTCATTTTGACAGGCATTTTTTTGACACACTTTTTTATTGTATCAAATAAAGTAAAGCACTTTTTTTTCCTGATGTTCATGAAGTGTGAAATTGTCCCCCAAACGATGACATTCACAGGACACTGAACCCACTCTGCATTACTTAAATCTCTGAGTGGATTATGTAGCTGTAAAATAAGCATCACCCACAGGGTCACTTCCCTTTAATGGTTTCCCTTTGTAGAAATGTCCCTGAAAAGAGGCTGATGATAAATGATGACTAGGAAACTGAATGAACAGCCAGAATCAGCGCTTGTATGAGCCATCTGTCAGTGTAGCATGAGTCAGTTATACGTGAGGCCGTGTCAGAAACAACAGCATCCACACTGAAATGGTAGCGCAGTGGGAAAATTGCCTAGTGGGCCTATGTATATAATTTTCATCTTTCGTTAATGGTATTTACAGTCTCCATGGAAGGCAAGTTAATCACTATAGATGTCCATGTTAAAAATTTGCAACTTTATAGAAGAACTGCATTTTTATCTAACCTTTGCTTTTTCAACTTTCTTAAAGCAGATTTTTTTTCTTTTAAGCAAATTGAATTTTAGTATGATGTTATTTATATGTTGGCACTAATTCGCAGGCATCTGTTTCTATGTACTCTATGATGGGTCAAGCTAGAGAAACTGGCACGATTAGCTGAAAACTCTGTACAGAAGCTTGTTTCTGCCACTGTGAAAAAAAAATGCCATCAAAATTCAAAATTTCAAGTTAATAAGTCAAAATTTTGAGGAAATAACTAAAATTGTCAAGCTAGATCTGACAAGCAGGAGCTCTGTGAAGCTCTACCATTTCCTTGTCACCTGGAGGTTGATTGCGGAAGCTGTCCAACACTTTGACATGAACACCTTTTATGAATTATCATTCGCTAGAAGGCATTCAAATAGAAATGAGGTCCTTCAGGGACCTTCCTGATTAGCAGAGCTAACTCAAACTTTCAACTTACTAACTCAAAATTTTAAGAACATAACTTGAAATTTCAAGTTATTTTCTGAAAACGTCAACTTACTAACTTGAAATTTCAAGTTTTTCGATGTCCTTAGAGTAAAACAAAGTGGTGACTGCTAAAATGCTAAACTGAAGTTTTCAAAACATCCAAGTCCACAAATCAAAGGGCGACATCAGATAGCCAACCCTTTTTCAGGGTGGTGATCGCTGTTGACAAGGCATGCGATAGACCTCAGTCCTTACTGTTCAGAGCACAACACAATTCACAAATCATTATCTTGAGACTATGAGTCATCTTTCGGGTGGGGTGGGTGGGGGTTCTGAGGCTGAAAATGTGGACCCGCTGGTCAAGAAAACATGAGGCTAGACAAGTACGGTGTACAAGTTGTTGATGGGCTTCTGTCAGATTGTCACATCAAAGAAATGGTGTTTATATGACCGCCAGGTGATACGAGACAGATGCAACAGGAAAACCGACTGTGTACATGCCTTTGTGCACATGTGCGTCTGGATGCAACACCTGATTATTGTCTAAACAAACATGTGGGTCAAGCAGGAAGAAAATATCTAATGGAACAGATTGAGCTCTTTTTAAAAGAAAAAGGAAGGAAGCGACGTTGACGTTGTGGGAAACATGTTAAACGAAACCTTGATAACTACGACCACAATGCTACTCCTGCTTGACAAACAAATTTCAAGTGAACTGCACCTTCAAGACACTGCAGTTGTTGTTGTAACTCTTGAGTGTGGCTACTTTTGCTAAGGCACTCCATCTAATTTTTGCTTCGATTACTGATTTCCTGAAGTGTCTTTTAGTGACTGCGCACACTTTTTACTTTGAGGGAGTTTGCGAGCAGGTTACAAGGACTTGCAGCTATAGCATCTGTTGAAAAGTATGAAAAAGGAAGTGAGATTTTCCACCAGTGAGAAAAGTGATGTTGTCTGTCTGCAAGCATCTAAAAAGTACCCAAACTATAAAACTGGATCAGGTATTGTTGAAAATATTAGATCTAAGTTGTGCCACTGTAGCGCTGTAGGAGAAGACCTAATATATCCTTTGGGTGCATCTGCTGCTGAGTCAAAGAGAACTGTGAAACCACCCAGCATGGCAAAATAGATTTCTCTTCTCGCTCTCTGGCTCTCTGTGTCTAAAAGTCTATCTTGGCATCACTTTATATTCCAAAAATAAGCTACTAAATAACCCACTGGGATAGTTTTGCTGGCGTAGTCTGAAACTACAGTCTTCTGCCACATATTTCACCTTTTCAAAGCTATTTTGAAGCAAGTACTGTTTTAAACAAGGTCCCCTGCATTTTGGCTATAGTCATTAAATCGCTTATTTTAGGCCACAAAAATGCTTTTAAGACTGATTTTATTGTGAAGAACGATAGCGAACAGGATGTTGAGGTCACGTCTGTTCTTTATTCCCCTCCGCAGGGGTTTGTGTTCCACATTTGTGGCTATTTTACACTTTTGTGCACAGTTTCATACACTTAGCAGCTTAAATTAAGCAACATTTTAGTTCACATTCTACATTCAACATTCTTTTAATGTTTTTTTTTTGTTTTCTTTTCTGGCACATGAAGAGTTTATATTTGCTTACATCTTCCTTTTACAGAAGCCCTCCATGTCCGAATCCTTACTATATTTTAAGATTGAGATTTGACTTTTTTTCCCTCTGACAGTTCAGATTAACCCTGACCCAGTTTTGGTTTATTTGTTTGGTTTATTGTAGGTTGACATGGGTATAACTGTGGCTCACTTTTGACTCAGATCTAGCAATCATTCGCACAGTATGTTGGCTTAATGAAAATGTTAGGATTTTTAATCGATTTTAAAATCCTTCTCCTCACATACAAGGTCTTGAATATTCAGGGCCCATCGTAACTTAAAGACCTCATAGTACCGTAATACTCCAATAAGACACTATCAGACTGCAGGCTTTCTTGTGGTTCTGAGGATATTTAAAAGTAGGGAGACAGAGCCTTCAGCTTTCAGGCCCCTTTTCTCTGGTGCCAGCTATTAGTATGGAGTTGGGAGACAGACAACCTCTCTACTTTTAAAGTTAGACTTTTCTTCCTGTTAAAAAGGAGTCTTTCCTTCCCACTTGTGCCAAGTGCTTGATCATAGGGGGTCATTTGATTGCCGGGGTTGTCTCTCTATTATTGTGAGGTCTTTACAATATAAAGCATTTTGAGGCAACTATTGTAGTGATTTGGTGCAATATAAATAAAACTGAAGGGAACTGGGCTGAATCTGGGCTTTTGTTGTTCATTGTCCCATTTTTGGATATTGTGCATTGGTTGTTTGCAATATAAAATCTAATGACTGCAATATTTGATAACAAAAGGGTGCATGTCTTTGCTGAAACAAGAACAAAGATAGTAACACTGTTAACATTTAACAAGTACAACAGGGACAAATGTAGATGACCAACAAATTAGAGGAGAAAAAAGAACTAACCACTTTATGTTGGTTTTTTCTTTAATAGGTCACCCATATATATTTGTGTTAGAATTACTTACCACAACACCAATATTTCAAAGGGATTAACATGGTGTAAATTTTTATATTCACATCTTTACACACGCGGCTTTAACTATTTTCATAATGGACTAAAGTGGTTTTAAAGTTAGATTTATACCTGCACCCCCGCCTTCCTAAAACAAAGTTGCCAATTAGCCAATTTTATTGCGCATCACACTCGCCGCATTGGATGATTTCTGTCTCCACCAGCAATTTTTTTTTTTTTTTTTTTTTTTACAAAATCCCTCTA
>VVHJ01037411.1:37431-49001 GCA_015107715.1 Tylochromis polylepis
TTTTCCCCCCCTTTTTTTTTTTTTTTTTTTTTTTTTGACAAAGTCCCTTCTAGGATTGATTCATGGCTGTGAAAGTGGATCGGATTTTTCACAGACTGACGTCAAAGCTGGACCGAGCTGAGCTGAGACTGAAGTCTCTGCAGTTACTGATGTCAGGACGTCTCCTCTGACAGGAGTGGTGTCAGCACACAAGAACCACACACACACACGCAGGCAAACTCACACAAACACCTGACCCACTTTTCAAGCTGCTACACCATCCAGCAACAACAGCCAGAAAGACATCAATAAACAGCCAAAAAAAAATCCCAAAAAACAAGAAGCATCAAAATCCGCTCTGTCCCCTCTTGGCAAATCTATTTTACACGCAGCATATCGCTTTTCTTCCATCCCTCGTGTCTAATTTTCTCCTTTAGATTTTTTTTTTTTTAAATACAGGCAACCTAATTTTTTCTTTTCCTTTCCTTTCCCTTCCAAAGGACTATCCTAAGACAAATCCACTGAGAGTGACATTGTGCCCAAGCGATTTAACAGCCAACCACAAAACAATCCACAGATCTAATTCTTAAAGCCCGTCTTGAGTTAAATAGGAGCCCAGTGAAGGGCCAAACCTCAATTCCAGGTCTGGCCTTTATCAGCACCAAAACTCAGACCCCAGACCTCCCACACACCCTTACTTCCTATTTCCAATAACCACACAGCCCCTCAAGGCACAGCACCAAGTCTCAGCTGCACCCCTGACCGCCATGCACTGACAAGACAGCCCATCAGCCCCATCAGCAGCTCCAGATACTGTGGTGTGCTAGACAGGATTAACTCACATCAGGCCAGAGGGCCTGCAGATCCCCCCCTCACCCCTCTTAGCCTCCGCCCCATACCTTATCCTCTAACCCTCCTTCTCTGCCTGCTTCTCTAATCCCCAGCCACCATGACAAATATATCGAGCACGCGCACACTTGCCCGCGCACATCCAAAATACATTAATGAAGAGATACAGGGCAATAATGTAGCATTTTCAGAGGTGCGTGCTTATAGTTCTGCTAATTCAATTCTGTAGCATTAGATGAGATGGAATGAAACTTCAGTGATGGCTGTGGAGCAACCCTGCAGCTGCAGTAATGAGAAGTTACGCAAGGTAATATGAAGAAATACATATGAGATCAGAGAGGTGTATGAAATCCCACTGCGAGGAGCACGACAGTAAAGCAACTGTGCAGAATATAGTGCGACTCTATAGTAATTTTCTCCTACCTGACAGACATGGAAAACTCCCCAGGAGCACTCTCGCTCTCTCTGACCAGGAAGGCTCCGCACTCTCGGTGTCTGAGTCGACTTTCTGCCACGCCACGAGATATGCGACCGGCGAACCAGCTGTAGGCCAGACAAGCGAAAACAAAAACAGACAAAACAAAGCAAGTAAGCAAACAAAGAAAGAAAGGGGTCACCGGTGTTACCGCTTTATGCACGTGAACTCTCCTGATCTGAGCGTCTCCTCCAGACGTTTGCACACACACTCAAATTTAAGAAAAGGAGTTCGTGGATATCTGCTAACTCTGAAAGAATTTGAGAGACGAGCAGCTCACAAAAGCATGGATCAAAGAGCTGGGAGAGAGAATGAAAGAAGTGAATTTTCAACAAGCGGGACGTTTGTGAAGTTATTTTAAAAGGGCGCTGCTAAGTTTGCACATGAAACAAATCCCACAAATCCAGCAATTCAGTTGTCAGCTGTGGAGCGGAAGTAAATGTCTCATTGTTCATTTCTTTTCTTTTTTCTTTTTTTTGCACTTGTTTAGTAGTGCGCTTTGCTTGGAGGAAGTGAGCACAGTCAGTTTGATGACTCATGAAAAGCGAGCATCTATCCAATATGGTGGATAAACTCTAGGACCCTCGTGGCTAACTTCATGCAGTCAGATTTCAGGGATTTAAAAAAAAAAAAAATCAAAGTCACGCAAAGAAATTTGGAGGAAAAAAGACACACACATATATACACACACATATTCTAACAGACACTCCCAGGGGTGTCCGCAGACTTAACTAGGCAACTCCAACTGGGCTGTACATCAGGGTTCATTAACGAGCCAGAGCTGCTGTAACGTCTGTGTTGTCAGTTTAGAGTTTGTCACAGCAAACCAGCTGGTGTATGACCATCTGATGGAGATACAGGGTGTACCAGCAGCTTCACTGTAAACACTCTCACAGACACACACACACAGGGCTGTATCATGTGTGATTACATAAGTTAGCGAATGAGTGTGTCCCTTTGGGTAGGCCGCCTTATGCCAGAGTGCAGATGTCCAAAGCAGAGCAGAAAATGCCCGGGGCGGCACACTGCTCACATCCTCACTCATGAGATGCTTAAATGGGCCGGTGATAGGTAGATGTGTGAAATGCTTTATACAGATGAGCTGAAGATGCGTATGTGTGCGTGCATGCGTACTTACGCGTGTGGACGCAGGTTGATGTAGTTTTTTGGCACGAACCCTTTCCGGTTGTGGAGTTCAGCCGTGTACCAGTTAGGATCATCCTCCATGTTGGTGATCTAAGAGCAAGCGCACACAAAAACATGGAGAGAGATGAAAAGTTGCCCATAATGATGCTGGTGCTGGATATTACTGTCCTCACACTGTTTTATCAGCCTCCTCACAGGCCTCTCTGCTTCTACTATCCGCAACCCTCAACTCGCAGAAGTTTAAAAAGATTACTCGGCGAGTTTTAAATGCCACATGAAGGCTTTCATGATTTCACCACGGCCGGCAAATCCACATATTTCTTCAAAATTGATTTTCCTCAAGTCAGCTGACGTGAACTGGTGTCGGCTGATTTTCACCTTTTGAGTCAGTCGGTCTGCGTGTGTCAACACGGCGAATGTGCGAACCACCATACATCACAGATGTGTAGCGGAGATAAAAATGAAGTTTGGTGGCATTTGCTGAATGTTTGTTGCCCTTTACTCCCCTTTATTGCCCTTTCATATATAATGTATTCCTAACACCCCATAATAGGTGTCTTCCTCTATCAGTAAAGCCCAAAAGATCAAAGTAATTAGAAAGAATAAATACTGTAAACTTAATTCTTCTTAAAAAAATCTTGTTTCTTAATAATTCAGATTTTCTGTCACATTTTCATCTCTGTAATATAATGTCAGAATAACTGCAGTCTATTCTGTGCTATATTCTGCATTTAACATTAATACTGTGGAGTACAAAACATGTGTGTGAAGGAGGCTCTGTGTTTACACTAATTATGAGTAAAATATTATGCATGCGCCATAATGCTCAGTGATTTGTTTGTTTCTGTTACACTTAAAGGTCAGTTGATCAGGTTTTGTTTTATAGCAGAGCTGTAACACCATGAGCAAAGTGGGTAGTGTAATGGAAATCATGACGACACCAGGTTTTACCTTTTGCAGATTGTCCAGGGGTTCCAGAGGAATTATATATATATATATATATATATATATATATATATATATATATATATATAGTTTTTTATGGTTTTTTTTAATTTATAGTGGAATTTCACATGCTATCAACGAGTAAAGGTGAGTGCGTGTCTCAGCAGGCATTGTCATTACAATCTGAAGTTGTCATCTCACACTGAGTTTCATCTACCTGCTCCTGCGTGTACTCTATAGATAAGGAAACACAGCTTGTCACAACAAGCAGCCAGGCTACACTTGCAGCCCGTTACAGAGCCAAAACATCCAGCGCTATCTCTAGACAGTTCTTCATACTCCTAAAAGGCCCCACCGACACCAACTTTTTTCCATAAACAGTGACACCTCACCAAAAACACAGGAAACGCCAACAGAAAACTCTCACGCTGGTGAAGCACTTGGAATGAGCTTTTTTGCAAGAGAAGATTACATTTAAATATCAGTAATTGGACTTTTTTGAGAAGGTTTAACTTCTTTCTCCTATAAAGACAGCATTTGACGATCTCCTCTTTACACTTAGTGATGAGTTTTGACCTCAGTATATATCAGTGTAGACAGACAGAAACTACTGAGCTCAGAAAAGAGCTTCAAGGGTTACTCCTAGAAGCGTTTTAAGGGGCAAAGAGTGAATAATCGAAATTCAGCGCTACACCGCTTTGGTGTAATTAAAAAGAAATTAAGTACATCCATCCAGTACAGCCATTGTTTTTATCACTTAAGATTAAGCCATAACTGAAAATCTTTCAGTTGACTTTTAAAAGACTTTACATAACTATAGTTAGTCAGTTGCCTTAAGAAAGTCAGTAACGTCTGAAATGTCGCACAAGAGCCTGCTATCAAGTTCACATTAGATGGCGTCATTAGCATTCGTAGGACGTGTAATCTGATAGCAGGGTGTGCAAAGTAAAATGAAAAGAAATTCAAGCACAAATGTGTTAACATCACAAATGATATTAATGATAGTCATTTAAAAACTCTTGCAAACATGCTGTATTTCTGCTGGCTACAGTAGGTAATAAACAGGGCCAGAGCTTAGAAGCTCCATCATGATGATGGTAATAAAGGACAATCTGTTATTTTGACTCCTGATATGTTCCTGCTTTAAAGTTTATCTGTTTTATCCTGTCCCCTTTCATTGCTTCATCTCTGTTCATGCTCTTTTTCAAAATCTTTTTTACATTCAGTCTCCTAACCCAGCTGTGACATGCCTTGTCATTTTGATATTTTAAGATGATTTTTATTTTGCTCTGCCTGCCTCGCAGTGCCACATTTCTTCCTTATCTCCCTTACAGCTTGGGTTTATCACTTTTTGGGCTTTCGTCACATTGCCTCTATGTTTGATCAGCAAAGTAACGTGTGTCATGTACTGTAGTTAAAACGTCCTCCCTCACCTCAAGTTTCACATGACATCCTGCCAGCAAGGACTTGAAGGCCACTGTGATGAAGAACACCTTGGGCAGTAATGCCCATCTGCCAAAATAAATAAATAAAAAAAGTTGCCCTGTCCCTTCTCTGCCTTTAGAAACTTCATTTCATGCATCAGCTGCTTGTAATGGCTACAGTGCACATTTGTACGTGCATTTTTTAAATGCGTCACAGGCTATGAAATGATTTACTGCTCATAATGTCAATCATTCACAGAGCTGAAAGCTTGCCCTTTCGAGAGGCTGGAGGCTTCGGTGTCCCTCCTGAACAACCTCTTCCTATATTTCTCACAGTTTAAAACAACACGCTGGACTGTCTCTCATGAAACCCAGTGAGCCATTTCTGCATCACTCTGACTCAGAGAGTAACTTCCCCCCCCACCACAATTTCAATCAAAAAGTTTCCACTTCCTGTACAGCTTCACCTGTTAATTTAATTTTTCCTGCTTGTACAATAATGAGTAACTACAGGAGTTCTGTGGAGAAACCAAATCGTTTTTTGTCGTATGTACTGTGTTCGTAAAGCCTCTTGAGAGGTAACATTGGCAGTTGAAGCCTTCAGCTATTCTTTATTTCGATTTCATAGATTGCTACTTTAATTTTAGGAATTATGCAATAATGCCAGTAGGTACTAGCGGACAGTATTAATATCAGTGCTGATATTGGTATCGGACTGATACTAGTGCAATAGGATTAATGCTCCGTTTCTATCTTCTAAGTTTAGTATGCAGCCCATATTGTATGTTTGTTTGTTTGTTTTTTTGGGGGGGGGGGTTTGTTTTTGTGTTTTGGAAAGGAAAATACATACCTCAAACATGCACTATGAAAAATGTCTGAACCTTTGCGAGTCGACTTTCATGCCTATTTTATTTATAGCCCATAGCACATTTAAACAACAGAAGCTGACGCAAAAAGATGAGCGCATCTTCATCCCAGGTCTCCAAACAACCCCACTTTCAAATGACATGAAATGCTGTAACGTGTCCTTTGTTGTGTTAACTAATTACTGTGGAAAGTAAAAATCTGTGATTTGGTGGTCATTAAAATGTGTTCAGAATTTGCAGACTGATGATGATTCAGCTCGTAAGTCATAAAGGCTGCCTTTATTAGTCAAAAGTATCAGTATTAGTATTAGTAACACTGGCCCTGTTTTTAGTTGGTATCGCATTGATACCAAAATTTCCAGTATCGCTCACCACTAGTAGCTACTAAGTAAACAATTGTATTGAATGTTGACCATGTACAATGCTTATTAATACATTTATAGAGCATATGTAACCAATAATATGCTGATTATCTAGCCAGCCCCTGTTAATTCAGCTGTGACTAACAGCTCCTTCCGGACCACTCCAGAGAGTTTAATCATTACATAATTAACCCTTAAAATAACAAAAGAGCATTAAACAAAAAAACAAAATCCAACAACGTGAACATCTGACATGGCAGTTGTTGGAGTGAATTGTTAAATGTTGTCATTATTGTGCTTAAAATTATAGGTCTTGTTTTAAACTGCATGATTAAAGATATTCTTCTGTGTGCATTCACCTCCCCGCACTTAGGATGGTGGGGGAGACTATAGCTATGGTGTTTATTGCAGACACATTCCTTGTGAAGGTTCTGGTTTCCTTATTTGGTAAGGCATGTACATTTTTTTGTCTTTACGGGCTCACCTGTGTTTATGTATGGTGGGCTGTTAAAATGGGTTAAGCCATACATAGGGTGGAGGTCTAATGACCGTTTTATGTTGAGGGATGCTGTTAAAATGGTTGTAACCAGGAAGTCATGTATACAGACACGCGCACACATGTACACACACTCACTCACATGCTCGCACGTGCACATACACACAAGGTGCCTTAGCTTTTACGACACACCATATGGGGTTTACAGTGGGGGGGCTGTGTAACTATATGCATTCAGTGAAAAGGCTGTGAAGGGTGGCCAGAATCGGAGTCGTCTGAGGTCGGGTGCAGAGTTTACAGCTCTGAGATTCTGGCTGGGTTTCCCTTGCGCAAGTCAAAAACCTATCGATCTCTGATTGTCTTGCTTTGTTCACGAGGATAAGTCTCTGAGTCAGTGAGGCCTGCGAGTGCAGACCTAACAGCAGTAGACTGTAAAGATTGGACACAAAGCTCTTAATGAGGCTTGAAAACAGGTCAGGTCGGTTGACTGCACCTGACTGCCGTGGTCAGACACACAAAACTGTTACAGGAAGGAAGCAAATAAATACAGCAAAATTTTTATTTTCAAGGATAGTTAACTATTTTCTAAAGAAATGAAGTTATTTCATTTTGTGATTAGAACGTAGTGCGTAATCTCTGGGTACTTTGTAGGCTTTTGGTTCCAGCCAGAGTTGTTACATTTTTTTGTAACGGTATCTGGAGAGCTCGGCTTTTGTGTCCCTTATGTTAAACTTGGCAGCATGGTCCCCCAGCTTTACACATAATGCCAGAGCCACTTCTTTTTTTTTTATGAAGCTATTTTTATAACTTCTTTATGAGTCAACACCCTGCTCAGCCCAATCGATCCAGTTCCACATGGACAACACAGAAAGCTTTTTAGCAAGAAAAGTGGGGCAATAAACGAGAACCAGTGAGCAGCTGTGAGGAAAGTGACTATCTCTTTGGTATTTTTGTAACTAAATTATGGAGTTTCTTTTTTTCTTCTTCTTTTTTTTTTTTTTTTGCAGGCTACCACACAAATTGTCTTGATGTTGTAAAGCTCAGGCCATCTGGCGCATCAAGCAGAAACGAACAAATGTGGAGAATTATTTAAAAGCACTGCTTGACCCGAGTGTGAACCAAAGCTTTTTGGCAAAGACAAGACCGTCGCTTAGCCCTGCAAGATAAAAGAAACTTCAACAGTGGTTTAAGTGATGGTGCTGTTTTAGCTACTGTAAATTCATCACTGTGGCCAGACAACACGAGTACGCAAAGATGTCAAAGACTGCCGTAACTATCTTTGTCATAGTGTCAAAACTAAATGCCACTGCATTTTAGCTGCAACATGCAGTGATACTCGACTTCTAACAAATGACTTTAAAGACAGCAGGAATAAGAGGCCTTTTTTAGTCATGTCTAGTGCTGGAATGAAGTCAGTATGGGAAGAATAGTATACCAACCATCTTCAAGCAACAAAAAGTAAATTCACCCTCAAAGAACAGCCTCAAATTAGCAGAGAAATATTCCAGTGAAAGGAAAAAATAAAGGCTTTTACTAGTGAGAAAAGTTGGACCTGCAGCACCGACACCCACTGGTTAACTGAGACAAAATCCAGAAGACAAATTGATCTCACTGTGTCTTCCATCTTGCCTGATTTGCCTGCATCTGAGGGTCAAACAGCTGGTGCCAAAGCACCAGTGTTAGAAATAAGCACTTGGCTCTTTAATTCTGAGGTTTGCTGTCGATGTCTTAGAGGGATGATTTTCTACTACACTAATTTCCAGCTGTGCCAGAACTATCTCAGCATGGTGTTTGACACAAATAAAAAGCTGCAGATTAAAAAAAAAAGTTTGTTACGCAACCCTAGAGCAAGATTAAATTAGCTAAAAGGAATAGTTAGAGTTTTTAAAGAAATATGCCTATTTGCTTTCTGTAGAATGATGAGAAGATTCAATATTCTCATTTTTATACTATTAAGTATATTAAGTTGTAGCCTGTGAAATTAGCTTAGCTTGGAAAAAAAGATTAAAAATAGTGGGAACTTGATAGCCGTGTGAAAATGACACCTTCCCATTTTAAAATATTAAAATGTAACGATTTAGACTACACAGCCACCTGTGGTACCACTCATTAGTTTGTAAAGCTACATTTTAAAGCATTTTGTCTGTTGCCATGTTGCTTTTTTGTGGTACTAGCAAAAACTATAAATGGATGAGACGGTGGAGTGCTAAGTTCTCAGCTAATGTTAGCAAACATGACTATACAGTACACAGATACCATAGGTGCCTTTGTACTAATAAAAATATAACTAAAAATCTATAATTTCACTCACAAAACTGAAACACAAACTTCTTCAATGGGCTATTTGTATAATAATAGTCTGTATCATTAGCTAACAGCAGAAAGAACGCTGTTGTGAGGTCTAGCTCTGTGACCTTACACATGCTACAGTAGTTTAGCGTCCACCGCTCAAAGCAGCCAAACCCCTTTCTTTAATGCTTAAGAAAATTTGCACAGTTATCAAAAATGTGTTTAGCTTCATAGACAAAAAAAAATTTTTTATCTTGAGTTTTCCTGCTGTAAAATAAGCTTTTTCAATATTAAAGATGATGGGGAGTGACTTTATTGGCGGACTGAGGAAGTACAGATTTGGCACTTCCACAGGCTAAAGACTATTTGCCCTGTAGTCAGCAGACGCTCCAGGAAACCACTGGTTCAAGCCAAAAAAGTACTCTAGCATACTCTACATGATTGTTTTGACACTTTTGTGTACAGATTAGCAAATTAAATATAAAAAAAATCAGTAACTTTTACTAGCTACTTCCAACTGTTTCCAGCCTTTATGGTAAGCTAAGCTAATTGACAGCTATCTGGCACATTACCACACATACAGGTAAGTACTATCATCCATAATAGGTTTAAGCCACTTATAATACTTTATCTTTCTTTATACTATTCTTTCTTTAGGAAGCACCTGCAGCACTTGAAAATACAAGTTCATTTCAATAGCTACTGACAGTAAAGTTTTAATTGCTGTAATTATCACGGTGTAGGCAGACGGAGCGAGAGAGAAGACAGAAGTGCTGTGGCAGTTTTACTCTTCAGAGAGACGAAAAATTCTTTCTCTTACCTTGAGCAAGTCTCCCTTGTTGAAACTGAGCTCATCACCCTCTGTGGCACGAAACGTGTACAATGCCACCGCTTCCATACTGAAAATACTACCGGCACACTCTCACATAAACACACACACGCACGCACACACAGTCAAAAAAACACGCTGGGACCCCCACTAATGCCCCTGGCACCCAGGTGGCGGTAGTTGTGGGTAGGGGGCAGATGGGGATGAAGAAGAAATGTGGGGAAGAAACAGATAAAAGAAGAGGATAGAGTAGACTTAACAGGTAGCAGAAGAGAAGGAAGAAGTAGAGAGGAGAGGTCTGGTCTGCTCGCTGAGCAACAGAGCGTCTGAGAGCCGGAGCAGAGGATGAGAGAGAGTGAGCTCAGCGAGGGGAAAAACAGGACTGGCTGCTGCTCAGCAACACACTGCCATCAGAAACATTCAGAGAGAGAGAGGGAGAGCAAGTGAGCAGGGGCAAAGGAGTGGGAGGCACTTCCTGTGTATATATTTGTCTTACACACTCAGTGTGGCTTCTGTGGAGTGTGTGTGTGTGTGCTTCAGCTTTTTCCATTATGTTCCGTGTGGTTTGTTGTTGCACTTCTGTCATCGTGCGAATTCAGCTTTAGTTTCACACCTTTGAAGTGAAAGGTGAGCTCACGTTTCCTGTTCCTATATTTAACATCTCTGAACGCTGAAAACTTCTGGATGGTCCGATCAAATCAGGCATTTCAAATGTGAAAAAAAGAGTGATCACATTATACCACAGTACAAGCTGAGAGATTACGGCTTCAGTTTTCCCCTGACACCTTCTTCCTTCATCCTACTGACCGTACACATACACCGTGTGCTACATTTCAGTTGTTAAGTAGCTTTGGTTGAGATTTCCAAACCATCTGAGTGACAGTGAAGGCGTGTCTGATGCAACCTCAATGCCAAAAATGATAACTGGGCAGCTGAGTGAACCTTTTCAAGATTTATTATTTTAAAAAAAAATTATAGCACGCGTGATAAAACCAGCTATGAGGTTTTACATCATATCGTTGGTATTTATCATCTATGGACTAACAGCAGCAGCAGGCTGCCAGCTTCATCTGTCTCAATTTATGTCACATGCCGAGTTAAATTTATTGTTCCAGCAACTTCTCTGGATTGATGCTAGAAATAGTGGACGGTTAAAAGCAATAGCTTTTTAAGTCTGGAGGCGCATTCTAGGGATTCGCTCAGACTCATATGTGGTGCATCAGAAGCCTTGTATACACTGTATGCTTTGGGCTACACTGTAGGAAATAAAACATTAGGAATCAGTGGCTGTGGAGATGTCAGCTTGATTCGCCTATTCGGGACGAATTTGTAATTAATAAATTACAAATTAATTAATTAGTAAAGCTGCTCTTTTGGACTGAGATCACTTGTTTGCCTTGAGAAACTCTTGGGTTGCTTTTGCAGTTTGCTTTGGGTCATTATCCATTTGCACTGCAAAGCTCTGTCTAATTGGTTTTGCAGCATTTGGACGAACATGAACAGACAGTGTAGCCCTGTACACTTCACAGATCATCCTGCTACTTCTATCAGCGGTCACATCATCAGTAAACAATAATGACTCGGCTCCACTAGAAATCATACAAATATTTTGAATCATGACTTTTCTTGGTAAGTTAATCTTGGTTTCATGCGTCCAAGATGTTTTTTTAAACAGTGCAGGCCCTTTGAAATGTTTTCTGGCTGAGTCTAATCTGGCCTTTGTGGTCTCAAGTGTAACCAGTGGTTTGCACATTGTTCTAAACCAGGGATGTCCAACTCCAGGCCTCGAGGGCCAGTGTCCTGCAGGCTTTAGATGTGTCCTCGATCCAACACAGCTGATTTAAATGGCTAAATGACCTCCTCAACATGTCTTGAAGTTCTCCAGAGACCTGGTAATGAACAAATCATTT
>VVHJ01037411.1:62832-76374 GCA_015107715.1 Tylochromis polylepis
ATGGTACATTCCTAGTCAGGAATGATCCTAGTTTCCATATCGATAACTGTGCTATACTTTACTTTACTTTGCGCACACACACACACACACACACACACACACACACACACACACACACACACACATATCTCTTAAGGTGGTTTAGGCCTGAGTTAGGCCTGCCCTTAGAATGATTGTTATATTTTCACATTATTATATTGGTTAACTTAAACATAATTATACCTGCCTGATTATAGTCTTATCAGTATTTAGCATAACGAACTATCAGCAAAAGTACATATGAGTCATAGTTCTGTGTTTAACCATTACAACATTTAACACATTTTTAGTGTCTTCTGAGTCCCAGACTTGAATATAAAAGGTTGATGATGGATCATGTCTACACACACAAAATCTAGACGTTAGAACAGATATTTTCACTACTCAAACTAGATTTTTCACGTAACATATTGATCAGACTTATATCGTTGATTAAGAATAAACAATAAAGTTACTATTAGCAAAAGCACACAAAGAAAAGTGTCTATAAATCACGTAAAAGCCTGGATGATGACCCTTTTACTTCACTTCTGGTTGGAGCTGAGCCGAGAGATCTCAGCCTCCATGACAGCTGTTAGTATAGTGGCGACACTGATGGATCCCAGAGAGGAGGAAGTAAGCTGACAGAAATTGTGCTGGTGTAAAGGGTAATGACCATTAGTGGATATCAGGCGTGCACTCAGACAGCATGATAGAGACAGGTTTTAGCACTCATCCAGTGTAAACAAAATACAGAGAGAGTGTTTACTTGCTAAAATATTTGCCTTTTGCTTTTTTGTCGCTCCCACTGGGCAGTGTTAATATCTACACAGGCAGTAGACTTTAAAAATAATGCTACTCATTGCTTGAAAGTCAAAGTATATTACTGTTGAGTTCTGAAAAATGTATTTGTATCTCAAAAATGTTGTCATTTTTAAAACAGTATTGATTTAAATGTGGTGTAGATGCATTTTGGGGATGGGTGGAGAAAGGCTTTTTCAGCTAAAGTTTGAAGAGTTTTCTCAACGTATAAAGTAGCACATCACCCTTCAACTGATCTGAAAGGTTGAAAAACTACTAAACTACTACTAAACAGAACATCTTCTGTACATCCCTCTTTTTCATGTGCTGTTTATATTGTTTTTTTTTCTGGTTTTGTTTTTTTTAACTAACTCAGTTTGCACCCACATTTTGGTGATAATTTGCTGCCAATTTTGATCTCAAGTGGGCCGAATCTGTAAAGCTGCTGAAAAGTAACCAATAAAAACCCTCCACATTTCCCCACGTTCTTTTAGTGTAAAGACAGAAAACATTCACATTTAGTGCAGTTCAGCTGCAGCAATAAGTCACTTTTCTTCACATTCTGTTTGCTTGCTGTCATTAGAAAGAAATGCTGCTGCCATAAATCACTTAAACACGTTTCTTACTTCACAGGTAATGTCTCTGTCACGAGGAAGGCTGTAAAACTGACAATTTGTTTTATCCTGTGGCTCGGGTTTAACTAGCTGTTTGGACGACTGTCATGACCCGGTCATTTCTGTCAATAATGATCTGCAACACAATGCTTCCTGATGCAAAATGCCGCCTTGGATTTCTTGGCTCTAGTTTAATTCTTTTATGTTTTGTTTTTGATTTCTGATTATTGTTAAATGACTCCATATTTTCTTCATTAAATGTTGGAAATTACAAAAAAAATCTGTGAGTTGACTAAGTGATCGATCTTTGGGATATTTAGAGTAACGTGCTGTATTTCTTGGTTTACACATGCTTAGCTGTTATATTACTACTCGTTATAAAACTGGGACATATATATAGCTTTATGAACCTGAACTTAATGATTCCTAAAGCTGTGAAGTGGTGTTGACATGACGTTAAATGCTCAGTAGGATTTAAGTTCTGTGGGTTTAAACTAATTTCCACTAGCGGTGACTCAAGTTTATTCTGTGGGCCAAACTCAATGAAGCCACTCTCTCCTGAAAACGCTGTGTCTGTCTAGCGATGTTTCGCGTGGGGTGCCCATATGGCTGTGCGTGCATGTGTATGTGGTGGCCTGACTGTGTGCACAGGCCGGGTGCGAAAGAACATTTATCATTGCCCCAAACAGGAGTCGTCACAGGGTGTGCTAAATGGCCCAGCATGCCTAGAAAAGCCATTTTCTAAATGGATGCCTCTCTCTATACGTGTGTCTGATAGAAATCTTCCCAGGGCTATGCCGGCTGGTAACAAGATTGCCTCCCTCTGCGCCCCCTTCCTCTTCATGCGCAGTTTATTCTCAGAGACAAAAAATGTAAAGTGTGTGCAAATTATTTTTGAGTTTGTCTTACATGGGGAGAGACAAGGGAACTAAGTTGAATATAATGTGGCATGCTCAGTTGGTCTCGGTCGAGATTTTATTTTCTCTGACAAGCGAGGTAGTGGGTGAAAGAGAGAGAAAGGCCAAGACAGGCCGAAGTCGCACAAGTAAATAAGAAAACCCCCCCCCCCAAAAAACATGCTCTGAATTGGTTGACTTTTAAAACAGCTCACAGATGCACAATATTCTGATGTGCTTCCCTGTTCCAAAGTTTCAAGTGCCTCTGAAGATAAATACAAATTCAAGTTCTTTAAATGTTTAAAATCGCGCTCTAATATATTCTGCCCAGGTTTGGTCAAGATGTTGTTGTCGCCCAGGGGAGTGAAAGAAAGCTAGAGGGTGAGTGCACTGGAGGAGTTGGAAGTTTCGAATGGAAGAGCGCAGATAGACAAGGAGAGTGGGCGGCTTTCAGAGTGGAGGAGGAGGGTTTTTTAGAGAGAAAAGGAATGAAGGATGGCTTGACAATTGAGATTGATGTTCAGACGATTTTGTGTGTATATTTAGTGTCAAACTACTTAAGATGGATGAAATGATAGAGGGAAAGGACGAGAATTCGTAAATTTAAATATGAGCAGACAGATGCTGTTTATAGTGCTTATCCTCCTCATTATCCTCCGTGCTGCTGCTTTTGATGTGTTACAGTACGTGGTGATGATGAGAGGCGGCGGTGGACACTGGCATTGTTTTCTTATCCTCGGGCTTATTCAAAGCAGTTTTAATAGGGAACACATAAGCAGCGCGCCCACGCCCACATACTGTCGTTGCAGATGGTTAATCAGAGATACAGACTTGCAACAATTCCATTAATCCAATAATCATAATTATTTAGATATTTGAAGATTTATTGGAGTTATTTTTTAAAGCAAAAATAAAAACGAGTTACTGGTTAAAACCTCATCAAGTGAGACGATTTAATATTTTTGCTGCATGCTGGCGGTGTTGCTCAGACAAAATAAAACAATACACTGAAGATTTAATGGCCAAAAAAATCATTTAGAAATTAAATATATGACTAATTGATTATTTGTTATGTTTATAGTTGATAGAACAAAATGATAGAAGAGGCATTGGTCCATATTGACATAACTGCATCACACAGTTGCTGTATCCCAAAGGTCCTCTCTTGAATTGAGATCTGGTGACCGTGGAGGCCGTTTGAGTGCAGTGAACTCATTGCCATGTTCAAAAAACCAGTTTGAGAATATCTGAGGTTTGATTTGAGCGCATTCATTCAGAGAACTGCCGCTCACTGGATATTTTCTCTTTTTCAGCCCATTCTCTGTAAACCCTAGAAATGGTTATGAGGAAAAGAGTCCCAGTGCATCAGGAATTTCTGAAATACTCATACCAGCCTGCTGGACATCAACAACCATGGCATGTTGAAAATGACTAAACTAAAAGCCTTTTGTCCCCATTCTGATGTTCAGTTTGAACTTCATCTTGCTCATGTCTGCATCCCCGAATGCACTGAATTGTTGTCATTGTGATTAGATATCTGCCTTAAAAAGCAGCTAAATAGGTGTACCTAACTCGACTTTCCTCTCCCATCACTAAAGATCGATATATCTGCATGAATTTAACCACAGCAGCTGCACAATAGCCCCCTCTACGATTCTGAATGGTTAATTGTTTGCCCTCCTGCAGCCCTCATTGGACTGATTGCTTTTTTAAACTAAGAAACTGCTGTTTCATGTCACAATGCAAGATAAACCAATCAGCTGGATGGAGTGGACAGACTCAAAGATATGGTCCCAAGCAAGAAAAAGCTGCCAATCAGTAATCAGTGACTGTAGAAGGACTTGGTTTGGTTGGTGTGTTCTGCGGGAATGCCATTGAGACATGACCACTACAAGTAACCCCCACTACAGGGCATGCCCACTTGAGAGTAAAGTCCCACTATAAGCAACATCCACTAGATGAGACTGCATTCATGTGTTTGTTAAGGCTAGGGTGCGCACTTGGAAAATAAAGACTTATGGGTGTGCTTGGGTGATTCACACACCTCCAGCTACAACTTATATCGCTACATGCTCCATACTTTGGCGAGTTTCAATGATCCCTGAGTGTTCTTATTCCATATCTGAGGCTCTGAATTGTGTCAGGGAGACTTCTGTTTTTAGGCTGAGTGTCTTTACTCTAGCCTGACTGAGCCTCGAATGTCTGGATCAGCTCTGCAGAGTCACAGAGGACAGTGTGTACAACATTTGGATAAATCTAGTGCAACGTGTCAGAACCTGGCACCAGTGAAAGATATGATAGGCCTTGCCTATCACAGTGCATCATGATGTTCTTCTTTCTATTCAGTCTGCCACCTGCCTTCTTTGTGCCCTTCCTCAAAGTGTGCTGCCACTCTGATTTTTACAGCGGCTGCTTAAAACATAGTTTATCCAGAACTGGCCCCTAATTTTCCTCACCAGCAGCTCCTTCAGTCTCACAATATCATTGTCAGCCATAACACGATATGCCAGCAGCAAATAAAGCTTCAAAACAACCAGCAACGGACAATTGCACAAAACAGTAGACACCTAAGCGAAATTACCACTAAAACACACCCCTGTGCTGTACTTCACACAGTTGTGCTGTTGGAGATTTACAACAAATGATATCAAAATTGGCAACAGCGCACTATAACACAGATGAAAGCATAACTGGTGATGGGACACCTGCACATTAACTACATTAGTCATGTGTGCACTTATGCCTTATAAACAAAAACACAAGTGTGACAGTCAGATACCTCACTTTTACCATCTCCAGATGGCGGCTAGCATTAGCACTAGCAGGTGTGCTCACTGAGTGCTTTTAAAGAATCCATTTCATCTGAGTCGCTGTCTCTCTTCTATGTATTTTGCAGTTGTATTGATGTAGGGAGATTTTTTTTTAGCTTCAGTATGTTCATTAAGAGTTGAAAAGGATTACTCTTTGGGCAGCAGAGCTAACTACTTCAACTGATTCAGTCACAGCTAGTAGGTGAATAAATCTAAGGAGCTGTAAACAGAGGGTTTATGAAGATAAACAGGAAACGAAACAAACGAAACAATGTGCTACATTACAAATTTTCTGTTCAATTTTTTGGGGGGCCATTTCTTTCATTTTTGCTTTTTTTTTTTGTAAAATACTGGAAAATATTCCACCCCCTTTGGATTCAGATACTCATTTGTAAGAATCTGAGAAATGTTCGAGCAAAATCACTTATTGGGGTAACTGTGCAGCAACTTACTTGTTGTCTGCAACAAGGTGGAAGACACTAGATCTAACTAGACGCTGCTTGTGTAATCAGCAGATGTAATTATAAGCATACACTTTATAATACATATATATTACATTGTATATATAATTTTCATGGCTGTGGAAGGAGAGGTTGCTATCCTTGTTGCAAAAGGCACATCAAATATCACAGCAACCTCTGCCAAATGCAAAAAAAAAGAGATAGATAACTAAATAAAGGTGTTAAAACACTTTCAATAATAAAATTACCTTTAACTTTACCTTAAAAATAAATGACAAGCATCATTGCAAAATAACATTACATAGCCTAGTCACCAGTAGCTAAAAATGGAGCATTTTTCTAAGTAAGTTATCAGGCCATAGCAATCATAATAGCACAGAAAGATGATTTTCTTTTATATTTTTTGATTACCAGCTTATAAAAAGCACAGCAGATTTAAGAAGCTCAATGCAGCTGTTCACGGAGGCTGAAAACTCTTGCAGTTGTCCCACTGTTTACCAAAATCAGTGCCCTCATCTGAGTGATAGTTCTTCAAAACATGGCTACACTCCACCACAAACCAAAAGAGACTCACATACTGCCCCCGATGAATGTCTTTACAAACATCTGAGTGCAAAGTCACATTTGGGGTGTTACAACTGTGCCCCCAGATGAAGGTAATGCTTTGGCTTAATGCAAGGTGCTGCTGAGCAGTTTAACATTATCATTAAGCTGCAAAAGGGGGATTTGACTGGGTCTGGTAAAATATTGTGCATATTTGGATGTGTTTTAGTCAGCTGTACATAAATAGGCGTATTGTATATTATTGGCTGCTGTGTCTAAAGGAACATGCTGTCGTACATTTTTTCATTTTGAATTTGCTCACCTGTGTGTGTGCCCAACCTGGGCACCCTCTCATATAGCAGACGTTTAATTATTCATATTTGTGCTGTTAAAATATTGTGTGTGATCCGGTGATCTTTTTCTCTGCTGTTCAGCCAACTATTGTGTGCTTATTCTTTCCAGTTGTGTGCAGCATGCTGTGGTAGTCCCAAGACTGGTATACTTTGATTTATTTTACAGTTAATTTAGAAAAAAAAATCCCCTAATCACAAGTGGCTGCCACAGTGGGAGCAGTGCATGTTTGATTTGGGGTTTTTTTTGGGGGGGGATGCTAGATGCCCTTCCTCATGCAACCCCATAGGGATTTGTGTCTATGACAACTAAAAAAAAAACTAACTAAACTTTGAGGCCTTTCCTACAGCTCTGGTCCTTTTTATGTAAAATGTTAATCTCTCAAGTACATCGTGACCACACAGCAAATGAATGTAACGCTGTTAAAACTACAGTATTTCCCACTGACTTTTAGTGGAGTACTTGAGTACATGTAATTAGGTGTATTCATAAACTTTTATAAACTTGCAAAAATCACACACATGCCCATTGTGTCAGAGCAGTTTCCACACATTCAGTTCAGCAAAGCGTCTAAAATGGTGATGCCAACATATGTTTAAACTTCTCGTTTAAAAAAATGAAATTCATTTCAATGAGAAGATAATAATCAGCATGAATGATTTAGACTTATACAGATCAGGATCAGGAGTTTATAATGCTGCACTCTGAGGATCTGACTGCTCGCCTCCACACCCTGTCCGCCTGCCATTTACTGCTCTTTGCTGGGAACCTGATAGCAGCATCAAGATCAATATGCCCACATGTTAACGTAGGGTGGAAGGACGTAATGCCAATTAATGGACATGTGATTCATTCAGTTTTCATTCAAGTTCAGTTTTTTTTTGCTCTCTTTCTTTCCTTTCCCTCATCCTCACTCTGTTTGTATCTTTGTGCTGGGTGGTCAACACTGTATCAGTTGGCGCCACCGACCACATGCTGGTCGCAAGTTTATCTCAGTGCAGCACAGACCTTCTCGCCTCTAGTGCTGCCAGTGCACACATGCACACAGTCATGAGCGTGCACGTGTGCACTGGCACCACTAGAGCCCTCTTTTCTTTATGTTGTTGACATTGCTGATGAGCCTCTGGTTCAATTTGGTCAGTTCGATTTGGTTTTGTTATATGCAGGCTGAATGCAATTTCAAATGTCTTTTCTACTTCTCTAAACCTTCTCTCTTCCTCCACTCCAAAAAAACCAGATGGTTACTCACAGCCGAGACAACCAGCCTGGACAAACAGATATCTCTCTAAAGTGCACAGGTGGATTTACTCGGTACTGCTGACTATAGAAATTTCCAATAATCTGTCTCAAATGCCGAATCCTATGCTAGACATCTCCTGTGCTCTCACACCACACCTCCTTTTTTCCTATAGCTGATGTCAGCTTCAACACCTCCTCACCTCACACCTCAGTCCCTCTGCAGGCTCATCCATCAGTAGATGATTATGTGAGGGCTGATCAATCCCATTTATTCTGTGATTTAATGGCTTCCTTCGACTACACGTGGCTTACAGAAGAGTTAAAGGTCCCTCCCCTCAACGCGAGCAGTTACCTTTAAAGGAATGAGAGATGGAGCATGCTCAGGCCTCCTCTGTCAGTTCTCCTTCTGCCCTTCCCCCTCCATCTTCTGGCCTGGACCTTACACAACAGCTACTTGTTATCTGGTTGTGTGAAACATCAGAGGCTATTTCTGAACAACAGTGGACTCTCTGGCTCTTGTATTCTTTACCCATGGCTTGTGTTTGGCTTAAGTATCCCTGAGTCATTGCGTAGCTCACGTCAGTATACACCATAGTTTATTCTGTCTGTTAAAATGGGTGATTAATTCACTGCAGCTTTTTAAAAAGCATTTTACATCAGCAGCAAAAGCTGTGGACTCTTTCATTGCATGCACAAATAGAGGTTTTCTTTGCATTTTTGTGGCACCAACTTTGCAGTTTATTATTATGTACTCTCAAAGTATTTGATAAAGGCCTCTTGAACCATAATTAAAAAATGCTAAACAAGTCAAGTAACAGAGTGCTAAAAAAATAAAATCATGCTTAGGATGTAAGGGATATAATGCAATCATGACTTTTCCCCGCTTAACTCTTTATAACTGAACAAATGTTTAAAATTATGTATGTATACAGAACTTCTAAATCAGATAAGCAAACAGAGACATGCACTGATTTTCAGTACTAAGTGGTTTTGGGTGTGCTGGTTTAGGTAAGGGCAGAATAATGTTGTAAAGTAAAAGAATTTATGCTTACATCCAAAAACACAGAGGGAACTGAATATTATGAAGGGTTTTGCTTTAAAAACACATTTCAGCCTGTTGCTCTTGAATTTTCTTGCTGTGGCAAATAAGAGGTAAACAGTAGAAACACCATTTGTTCAACAGAATAATGTAACAGTATTTTCATGTATTTGTGTGTTTTTCTTGTTATTTTTTGTAGTATGCTTCTGTATTGATGTAACTGCCGTGTCAATGGAATAGACATGTCAAATCAGTGAGGGGTCTGCAGGGTTTTTTTGTGTTTTTTTTTTACACTGTGCTAAATTAAGATTGAACGTGGCATAATGGGGCCACTTTGTTGGGCACTAGAGCACTGAGGTTAAGTACGTCTAATTGTGATGCATTGATACAGTAATAAATTATGCACCATTGTTTGTCTACATTTCTATCCAGTTGCACTTTTGCTGAGGATATACTGTTTAAACCTGGATGAATCCCCATTGAGATGTCTCATTAGTCGTCCCAGTAGTGACGGGTCCGAAGGGTCCGAAGGGTTGTGAAAACTTAGAGTCTGCTAGCAAACGACTTTTTATTTTGTTTGTCTCTCTGTTTGTGTGCTTACTCTGGCAGCTACTGTGTATTTACCATGGGAAAAATAAAAAATAAAAAGCATGAGAAAATAACTGGACATTAGAGGCACATAAAACCAGAAGTCGGTTAAATGTTAAGAAGTGCGAGGGAGCTGGTCAGCACCATTACTCCCAGCCCCAGCCTCCCCTGAGCCGACAGGAGAACAGAAGGGCATGCAAACACACACTGTTTATTTTTCTGCCTTTTTATTGGTTTTCTGACACCGGGGAAGGTTACAAGGATTCCTCAGCTCCTGAGCTTGATGGCCTGGCACTGGTTGGCGGTGTTTGTATAAATGAAAATACATACGTATATCTGCAGAGTGCAACCCTGGGCTGCATGCTGATATCTCTGGGTTAGCGTTAGGAGCAATTACTAGAAATAGCTTTGCAATAAAAAAATATGACAGTTTGGAAAAAGTGGAACCAGATTATTTAGTGCCAGTCCCCCATCTACAGTTTCACATGACGTCTGGTTTTTTTATTATGACTGATATTTTCCCCAGCTTGCTAAAAGCTGTTGAAAACCTCCAGTATTTTGACGTATGTTAAATGATTTTCTAATGATCATAATTAAATCTTAACTCTAAAATATTTTATTTTGAAACCGTCAGAAGATTCCTCGACAGCCTCGACTTCAAAGAAAAGTCTGTTTTTCCTTCTTGTGATGTAACTGCTGAGTGCTAGAGTAAAATCATCTGACTGACATCAATAATGCAGGCTTGAAAGACACAGTGCTACATGCTGTGTATGCTTACGTCATCTCTGGTCACATCATGAAGCAGCTTACCTTTATTTAACCAGGAAGTGAATGAGATTAAGAGTCTCTGTGTTTTATATGTTTTAGTCTCTGTGCAAACATGTTAAGAACATGCAAACTCCACATAGGAAGTCCCTGGATTTGACCTTCTTGCTGTGTCGTGCTGTGTGTACATCCAATGAAATGAATTACGAGGACAGAGCGGTAGAAGCCAGCCAGGGGGAAATGGCTCCTTGAGTGTCAACATGAAACTAACCAGGATGGTTGCAGTGTCTGATTCTCACTGACATACACTCTGATGCATTAGGGGACTATATTTGTGTAACTAATTGCCTGATGAATTCAAGGAAGAACAAAAAGGCCGATGCGTTCATCCTACTAGAGGCTTTTTGGGGAGAAGAGAAGGCCTTGCACTTGTTTAAAGAAAGACAATATAGCATTATGTGTCAAAATAGGATTAGGGGGTCTGCTAAAGCTCCAGCCCTGTCAAAGGAAGATGCTTTATTTTGCCGATGCTGCAAATCTCTTCGCCTTGTCTCTGTCTCTTGGCATTACTTATGAAGCGTGTGTTCACATGCTTGTGCGATTTTCAGTGGTTCTTCTGTTTGATTGTTCAGGCACCACATGACATGTCTTTGGTGCTATCTGCACTTGACAGAAAGAAACAACTGGGTACAGTTCCCTGAATGGGTTGCACTGGTAATGTGGAGTGGCGTGATGCCCTAGAAAATTCCAGGTGTGAAGTGCTTTATTCACTCCACTGCAGAGGGAGTGCTTCTGCATGTGTGAAGTGGTAGGTGTGATGCTTATTCTCCATTGTGAACAAAATATATTTGTGTCTTTTTATGGGTGTTTGCATGTGAGAGAGTTTGGTTGTGCTGAAGTCTCGGAGGTTTTGTCCTCTTCTTCTTCTCTTCCTCCTCCACCTGCACTTGTCTGTGATTGATTGGTCACAGTTCTGAATAACTTTAATTGGCTTGCCTCAGCAGTGGGTGGTTCTCAAACACAGCACTGCTGTGGAAGTCCTAGAAAACTGTTTCAATTTTTGATCATGTAGGCAGTAAGGACTCTCTGGTGCCTTCTGAGAGGGGTCTTCAGAAGTGCTACCTACAATGTTTTAATTCTGTAAATCATCATGTCTTCTGCCTTGTTCTCTTTCTCTTCAAAAGCTGGAAGTGAAGCTCCCGCTCCCTCCACAATCTGTCCACCCCCTTATTTGGCTTCGAGCTGGACTCACTCTCATCTCTGCCTCTGGCCCTTCTCCCAGGGCCCCGTCGTTTGATGGGATTTGCTCCACCACTACAATTGCTGCTTCATGCATACACTCATGTATGTGTATGCATTCATATACCACATTTACAAAAAAACATACAGTATAGCAACCGTGTCTTCTAAAAATTACATTTATGTAATTTGCAAGTGAAAATATGCGTCAAGAGGGAGTGCACGCGCAGCCTTACAATTTCGATGTTGATGTTTTAGAATATTTGTTTTTGCTTCGTTATCCAAGTAAAGACTGTTGTTTTGGTTTGATAGTAGTGCTGTGTGATACTGCAATACCAGGTAAATATAGTACCAGTATTACTGATACTTTTAACTTCGAAAGGCAGCTTATGTAGGGGAGAGCAGTGTGTCATGACTTATTACTTGAATCATCATTCATTTGCAAATTCTGAACACATTTCAGTGACCACTAAATCACTGTGATTTTGACTTTAAACAGTCAGTAAAACACACCTATGATTTGGCCTCATGCGGAGGATTGAAACAAAATATCATTCCAATTGCGCTAGTATCGATCCGATACCAATACCAGTGTTTGTATCGATACTGTTGATAATGGAGGTCTTTGTCAGTGGGAAACGCTGTAAAACCTATAAAATTAAAAAGAGTTAAAAGTTAGTCAAAAATCTATGCCATTCTTCAGATTTTCAAAGCAGTCCTGTTAACCTGATGGGGTCTTTGCTGGGCTAATTCTGAGCCTTGGGCATCGCATTTGTGACGCCCCTGGTTTACATTATTTACACAACCCTTCTCTTTCTTTTTCCAGTCCCTTTGTCTCCTTCACGTAACTGTCTTGCGACTGTTTCGGATATAAGCCAAAGTTCTTTATACACCCAAATACCCCAAAACTGAAATATAATAATTTTAAGCCCCCATCCTGTTTTTACTGCTTCAGTTACACCTGCTCCTTCATAGTGATCCCCATAACAAAAGCAAACAGGGGCATGTTGTCCTCCTGTTGCCATTTTTTGGCCATCAAAACTTGTGTACCAGAAAGCCTCTCATAAAGGCCGGTCAGTATAAAATACTGATGTAGCTCCAAGCAGGATGTAGTAAAAAGCATCGCTATCAACACATTAGACTGATTAGAGACAAAGAGAACGCCATTACCTCCCTTTACGTGTTATTTCACAGTGAAATTGAAAGATAACGAGCCACGTTTCCATTTTCCTCAACCAATATTACAAACTCAAAATGTTTAGCACTCTCATACTCATTAAAGTTGTTGAGCAACTTTCCGCAAGTGCCACTGTGCCATTTATTATCTTCACATTCAGAGAGTATCCTACCATAAAAGTAAATAAAAGATTTTAATGCTCATATAAGTCATTTATTTTTGAAAAGCAGCATCTGGCCGTGCACAGTCGCCCCGACTTCTAACCTAACAATTTGCACAAATCCGAGTGTTTGTTTATAAATAATTCTGTTTATGTTTTTTCTGTCACCGGTTTCAATGCAGCGGCCAATTGTCTCAGTTACAACCGACGTTGCTATTTACATTAGCATCAGCACTGTAATTACTATCACTCAGCGTGTATTTAGAAATGACACAGCTGATCTAATTGAATTCAAGCTAAATGCATTCGTTTATTGTGAGTTATAATCACATTAATGACAGTGTAGGTGTACCTTTAAAGGCTCTGTAACTTTTGGTGATGCAGAAATAAATCATAAAAGTGCTTGAGGAAAAATACAACAGATACTTGATTCAGGTTACTGACACCTAAGAGCTTAATCAGATACGTTTTGTGTACGACAGTTAAAATTTCATCTTGACATTTAGTGCTGTGCAGCTGCGTCTGCTTTGCACAGGTATTGTGTGTGTAATATTGTATGTGTAAGCCAGCCGTCTGTTGTTGCCTGCAGGCTGCTTAAGCTTCCATTGTCATGTGGATGGTATGTGAGTGAATGTTTTGGGGATGCTCAGGAGTTAAATCCTGAAGAGTGCAATGGATTTGCTTCTCCTCGACACAGTGAGGCAGAATTTCTGATGGTGTTTTGGCACTATAGAATATGCAATATGAGCTGATTGATTACTGTGCGGCTGGATTCATGTGCCCACACCAGTGGTCCCTCGAGTTTTCTCTCTCTCTCTCTCTTTTTTTTTTTAGGTGCTGC
>VVHJ01037414.1:1806-21399 GCA_015107715.1 Tylochromis polylepis
TATAAATTATAAATAAAAAAAAAATAAAAAAAATTAATATATATATATATATATATATATATATATATATATATATATGATTGACATTTTACTCCAACCTGTTAAACTTTGTTATTTGCAATGTGCAAAAGTGTGTAACTATTGCACTGTGTGCTATGCATTGGATGGAGGAGGAGTTGTACAGAGATATCCACAGGAAGGAAAGTGTGGATTCCTGTAAAGTGCAGTGGTGTTTTTAACCCAGTCCAGTCTATTATCTATGTGTACTCCGAGGTATTTATAGTCCTCCGCAATGTCCACATTGACCCCCTGAATTGAAACAGGGGTCAAGGGTTTCCTGGTCCTCCTAAAGTCCACAATCAATTCTTTGGTCTTTGTCACGTTGAGCTGCAGCTGATTCTGCTCACACCACATGACAAAGGAGTCCACCACAGCCCAGTACTCTGTCCCATCACCCTCACTGATGCATCCAACCACAGCAGAATCATCAGAAAACTTCTGAAGATGGCAGGTCTCTGTGCAGTGGCTGAAGTCTGTGGTGTGGAGGGTGAAGAGGAAAGGGGAGAGGACGGTCCCTTGTGGTGCCATGGTGTTGCTGATCACCTTGTCAGACACACAATGTTAAAGACGCACATATTGTGGTCTTCCTGTCAGGCAATCAATAATCCAGGACACAAGAGATGCATCCACCTGCATTGCTGTCAGCTTATCAACCAGAAGGGTTGGCCTTATGGTATTGAATGCACTGGAAAAGTCGAAAAACATGACCCTCACAGTGCTCACCAGCTGGTCCAGATGGGTGTAGATACGATTGAGCAGGTAGATGATGGCGTTCTCAGCTCCGAGACAGGCCTGGTAAGCAAACTGAAGGGGATCCTGATGTGGCCTGACTATAGGTCGGAGCTGGTCAAGGATGAGTCCTTCCAGGGTCTTCATGACTTGGGAAGTCAGTGCTACAGGCCTGTAATCCTGTGGCACTGAATTCATGTTGCACTACCATGTTGAGGATTCTGTGTGAGATCAAGCTACTTTAGTGCCTTTTGTTTGGGGAAGTAACCTTTTAAGTGTGCCTACTGTACATCAATGATAAATATATTTACATTTTTAAATCCATGGATTTTCGTAGCTCATATGCCACCTATTGAGGTGAGGAGGTGTCCTCTGCATCCCCCCTGAACTCTATATCTATAGGTTCAAACCCCAGCTCTGCTGAGCTTCCTTTGGTTGGCTCTTGAACAAGGCCCTTATCCCTGCAATGTATATATTACAAAGCAGCAGATAAATAAATATGGCATTAAATGAACCGTTAACAAATGTAAAGTGTGATATGAATTGATTTTTCTGTTTAAAAGTAAGAGCGAAGATTTTCACTTTAAGCATTTTAAAAGCTTCTTACATCTTGATCCAGTATCAAAGTAAAAGTTTGATAGTTTTAATGGAGTGTTTGATTCTATTGCAGACAAATCTAAACATTAAAGAGAAGATAAAAACAACAACAAATGTTAAACCTCTGCTCCTAGATTAACTTACATAAAATAAAATCAAAATTTCTGGACAGAGCCATTTGGCACATAAATTTATAATTTAACTCATTATAAAACAGTTGCATTGTTCCTTGGATGAACAATGCAACCCTACGTCTTTAAATACAGCTACTTCCCCAGTGTACCCAGTAAAAAGATTGTAAAGTTATACTTCCGGTTATTACTTTCAAAATAAATTGGAGCCGCTAGAGCGTGGCGCTTAGCTTAGTTTGATTGTGCTTTTGTTTTTTTGCCAGTAACCAACAACGACTTTGGCATTTTGCTAATAAAATTATATTTGAATTCACAACAAATCGATAATGATATTAACGATTTAAAAATTTTAACAGTTTTATGATTACGACACTCTCGCGCTTTTATTTTGAACTCCAAAACACTATACATCCGCTTTACCGTGCCAATTACTCGCTAGCTTGACACCCTAACTACATCCATATGGCTCGAGATTGGATGTGGGAAATAAGAAATCTGTGCTGCTAGCTAACATTTCACAGCTGTTGCCAGCGGGGGTAACGGCCAGAGAAGAGGCGCCATCCTCTCCTGCGGGGCAGCCAAAGTGCTGCTAAACTTGTCACACTTTTTAAAGGAGCAAGTTTACACTGAAAGACGAACATGCCCTCGACTAAATAGCTCTGGTGAGGTCGAGGATGGCCGCAGACGTAGATAAAAGAATCCCGGAGGAAGAGAAGAAGATTTCGCCGCAGAATGGACAGCAGAGCCCGGGCTCGAGATCCTGGATCTGTAGGGGGATGTGGACTCTGCTGGTCGTCTGTGCTGTTCCTCTGTTCGCTTTTGGGATAAAGTACTACCAAAATGCCCAGCTCCTCAAACGTCATGTGAGACCCAGATCTATAATTATGTTATTTCACAGTTTAGCAGTGATCTCGACTTAATGGCTCTACCTGTGTTAATAGAAACTTTGCAGTGACCTCCTCGTCCTTTTGAGGACCCATGATTACAGTAATATCAGTGCAGGGACATTCTGCTGTTATCTTGCAGTAGTTTTCTTTGTAACAGATGTGCTTCGATTATTTATTTAGCAGACACGCAGTCACCATAAAGCTCCACATCTGCAGTTTTTCCCACCCCCATAGTGTTTTATTACAGGATGGTGGGTCTTTGTCAAAGCCGCTAAAACTCACCCCCTTGTCCAAATCCACACTTGTTTGGTTACAGAGGGTCTCCAAGTTGTTCTTGCACCTCCCTCCCCCCTTCCCTCCATTGTAAGGTCGCTGGTAGGCACGCGTCTGCTTCAAAAAGGGTGGTTTGACTGAAATGCATGCTAGGAATCTGCCTCCTCAGGGATGATCTTTATCCTGGCAGGATGCTCAGTCATTTGGGACAATGTAGCACATTACTTTAAATGTGTCACATATCTGAGGGAATGTTTTTGTAATTACTCATAATTTAAAATATTTGCGTTTCATGTGATGGGATCTTAATGTCCTAGTATTTTTTTTTATGCTGCATTGAGGAAAAAAAAGCATGTGAAATGACCGTGAAGATCAGTCTAACGCATGTGTCCCTCCTGTAGGAAGAGAGTGTTCGGACACTGGGTGCCGAGGGGCTTTTTCTCTTCTCCTCTTTAGACACCAACCATGACTTCTATCTCAGTCCGGAGGAGTTTAAACCTATTGCAGAGAAGCTCACAGGTGCCTCATGTTACCTTTCTTTCTGCTTGTCACTTTTGTCCAATAATCTTCCTTCAGTCTCCCTTGTCACTTATAGTTATGGTCAGAAGTTTAGATACACTCATGAGATGCAAATGTCAAAGTAATCTGAGGATTTTACTGATTTCTTTGAACAGTTCTTTTCCCAGGGTGGAATGATTGTACAGCATACATCTTTAATGACTTAAAACAAGAACTGGGTGCACAAGTTTGAATTTATTTTGGACTTTCTCTAATCTACAGGGTCGAACCTATACATATAGGCTCATATATATGTATACATCCCCACTAATATTTGGTTAAATGTCCCTTAGCAAGCTGCGCTTCAACCAGATGCTTTTGGTAGCCACTAACAAGCTTCTTGCATAATTCTGGTTGTATTTTTGACCACTATTCTTAACAGAATTGGTAGAGTTAATTTAAACTGGTTGGTTTCCTGGCACGGACACAGCTTTTAAGCATAGTCAGATTTTCAAAAGGATTGAGGTCGGGGCTTTGGGAAGTCCAATCCAGAAGCTTAATGTTAACCTGCTTTATCGACGCCAAAATAAGTTTTGATGTGTGTTTGGGATCACTAGGTTTGAATACCCAGTTGTGTCCAATTTTTAACTGTCTATCTATTCATGTTAGGTGAAGTGGAAGTATATAGAGGTAGTCCTCCTTCCTCATTATTCCGTCCACTTTGTGCAATGTACCAGTACCACTCGAAGCAAAATGGCCCCAGAGCATGATGCTGCCACCACCATGCTTAACAGCCAGTACAGTGTTCTTAGGTTTGATGATATAAAACATACTTCACTGTGGACAGTGACACTAGTGTTCCAGCAAAGTGGTGACACAACGGAATAGCTTGTACTTCCGTACAGTTATTTGAAATGATGATCTTGAAATCTGTAGTTGTTTAGAAATGACTCCAAAAGACCTTCTCAACTTGTGTACATTTACAAGTCTCCTTCGTAAAGCTCCACTTGGCTCCATCGACTTACCTATTGTTTTGAGTCTTGGTCAATCCAATGAGTGCTGTCACATAAAATCTTTTTCGTGCTGTCAAAGAGAAACTACCAGCTACAGTCAATCATGATCACAAAGGAGAAGTTAATTGGTCTTGGCCTTCAAGGTTAAAGACATTAGAGAACCTTCGGGACCACTTAGCTATAAAAGATGTCTACTTGTTCCATCCTCGAAAAAGAACAGTTCAAAGAAATAATTAAATGCCCCACATCACCATGACATGACCACAAATGTATAGCCTCACACTGATTCTGGTTTCTTTACAGGGATTACAAACCCAGCAGCTTTTGAGGAGGAAGTGATCCATGACCCCTACGGGGAGACTTTAACCTTGGAAGCCAAAATGCAGCCTCTCCTGCTTGACTCCATGACGAAAAGCAAGGATGGTTTCCTTGGAGTAAGACAATACCAAACTCTGTGTGCTTCCTTTATACAGCTGGTTTATTGTTCTCTTTCTCATCACTGCTCTACAGCGTCTGCAGAGGACTGCTTTAATCAAAATCACAGCACAGAAAATCCCAGAAGGGCCTAAATTATAGTGTGTTGATGCAGTTATTGTTGATAAATGTGCTAGTACATTGTCTGACTGTCTTACTCAGCTCTTTGTGAATGCAGCTCATTCAAAAGGTGTAAGCAGCCTTGAATTGAATCAAGAATGAAACTGCTGAGAATTTGTAATGCTCGTGCTTTCCAAAATTGCCTTCCTCCATCTCTTTCAGGTTTCTCACAGCTCTCTGAGCGGGCTGCGGTCTTGGAAGAGCCCAGCAGTGCCTTCTTTGTCCTTCTCTGCGAGCCAGTTTAGGGTGTTCTTGCCCCCAAAGAACAAGATAGAAGTTGGTGACACATGGTGGGTGATCCCCAGTGAACTCAACATTTTCACTGGATACCTGCCCAATAACCGTTACCACCCTCCCACACCAAGGGGCAGAGAGGTAGCCTAAAAATCCATCTCTGTTTAGCCTATGGTTAGATTATAACTTGAAACTATTGCACTGTATAGTGGTTTATGGTCTTTTGCCCTTGGTGCAGGTTCTCATCCACTCCTTGTTGAGCATGTTCCACCCTCGGCCCTTCATCAAAACCCGCTTTGCTCCGCAGGGCACAGTCGCCTGCATCCGAGCCAGCAACGACTTCTATTATGACATTGTCTTCAGGTGAGGAGCGAGTAAGGAGGATGGTGGTGTTTTTTTCTTTTTCTTTAATACATTTGAACTATTAAACTACAAAATATGTGTATTACACATTAGTGCTGATTGATGTCTAAAGCATGCAGTGAATTTTAATGTTATTATGAGTCACTGGGTTCACTTTATTATTCTGTCAAAAGTTTTACAGGTATTCTGTGTGAATGAATTCCACTCTTTGTTAGTAAGGAAATAAAAGATAGAATTATTTGCCTTTTACGCTCATTCGTGACTTATTAGTTTCCAGCTTTAGTTCTATATGACAGTCATAAACCATAGACAGAGTGAGCCTGGTTCTACCAGAGGGTTCTTCCTGTTAAAAGGGATTCCCCCCCCGTTATGACCAAGTGCTTTCTCACAGGGAGTGGTCTGATTGTTTGGGTTTTCTCTGTATTATTGTAGGGTCTTTACCTTACAATATAAAGTGCCTTGAGGTGACTGTTGTGGTGATTTGGTGCTATATAGATATAATTGAACTGAAAAAACATTCTAATTGTACAATATTTAAAGCAGAGGTTTCAAACTCACTTAAGGGCGATGTCGGGAAATGAGAAAAGCATGTATGTCGACGTGCTTTACATAAATATGTAGACTGCCCTACGATCAACTCACAAGAACCCGTTTCACAAGCCTGAGTGTGACAACTACTGGCAACTTTTATAAGACAAAATTCATTCAGACGAAACAAAATAATGAAGATTTACTTGAGCTCTTGTGCATATTTCTACAAATCTCACAGAGCCTGTTTCAGGGGCCTGAACACAACAACTCAGTGCTCATGTGGGAAATTTCAATTAAAAGAAAAACAATTAAAAGTTAGAGTTGATTATATAGTCTTTGCAGTTATAGTTCTTTGACAATAGCCTTTATCTCATTGCAGATGGATGTACAGGCCATTCCTTATACTTGGTAAATAAAAAATCAGTCTCCCGCCTCTCACAAAATTGTCTGCCTCCAGCATCAACTGGCCTTTTCTGTGTTACTCTGAGCTAGGTAGCTTGCAGGTGCAGTGGAAGGGCTCCCTTCTGTTTAACTTGCTGTGTGCGTGAGGGGCATGTTGCTATGGTGACCATTCCCAGAACTGGGCTGGCCAAAATGTACTAAGAACTCAAAGACATATGTGGATAGGATTCAGATTTGTAAAGTTAATTATTTGGCCGGCAAGTCTTGAGTTTGACACCTGTGGTTTGAAGTCTTTGCAATGTAGTGATGCTGCTGCAGTAAAATAAAGCCTCTGACAGCTTTGTGAAGGTCGAAAATCAAACAACCGTGCAAATGTTAAGACCTGACTCCCTGGTTAGTTCTTGTAGGGATCTCCCACACAGACTTATGTCCTCCCAATTTCTACTCCTTCTGTTCGCCCCTGCAGGATTCATGCAGAATTCCAGCTCAATGATATTCCAGATTTTCCCTTCTGGTTCACACCAGGCCAGTTCACTGGTAACATTATCCTCTCCAAAGACGCCTCTCATGTCCGCCTCTTCCACCTCTATGTCCCCAATAACAGGTAAATCCCTCTTTCATACACACAAACCGTCACCCGTGTTCATATACTCCCCTCTCAATAGGTCGTTGTGAAGTTTGAGTGCCACCTGTGCTGTGTTACAGGTCTCTGAATGTAGACATGGAGTGGCTCTACGGAGCCAGTGAGAGCAGCAATATGGAGGTGGACATTGGCTACCTGCCACAGGTATGGCTGTATATCACAATGCTAACTGTTCTCATCACTGTGTAGCCACATCAATATTGTTTGGGGTTTTTTTTTTATGTTTGACTGTCTTAACTTAGTCTTTAAGTTAAGTCATATTTATTTGATTTCCAGTCAAACTATATTAATGTCACGGTAACCACCTATTTTGACTTCAATTTAAAATACATATGGATTAAATACTCACGAATCTGTTAATTTACTCAGACATGTGTGGAATGGTACAAATTGTAAAAGATGATCCTCAGGAAAGACACACAAGAGTGTCTGATGTAAAGTGTGCATAATATTTCTAACGAGAACTTGTGTTTGCAGTTAGAGCTGCACTCCGCGGGCCCGTCCACTCCCTCCATCATCACTGATGAGCAGGGTAACATCATTGATCGGCGTGACAGCAGCAGTGAGCCCATCCAGTTTGTCTTTGAGGAAATCCACTGGACCTCAGAGATCAATCGGGAGGAAACTGCTCGCCGCATGGAGGTCACCTTCTACCCCTTTAAGAAGGTAATTCTCATTGGAATAAATGGGTGACTGTGTTATTGCACACAGTGTCGGTGTAACACTGTGCTCCTTCCCAGGTATCCTACCTGCCTTTTTCAGAGGCTTTCGAGCGAGCCGAAGCAGAGAAAAAGCTGGTGCACTCTATTCTGCTGTGGGGAGCTTTAGATGACCAGTCCTGCTGAGGTGAGATCATTACCGGTCTGCTGATCCCACAGAACTGAATGCTCATCTTTTTAATGTGATGCTTTAAAAGTGCATCACAGTCATTAAATTCAAGCTACTGGGTTTCTAACGGCATACCATTACCAATTAAATGCTGCTGTAAAGTGCATTTAAGCCCATTTTTACGAAATAACAGGTAAATACAGGTGTTACTAATGATGTACTAATTATATTAATTAAGGATCTGTGCCTGTTATTAATGTCATTAATAATACCTGTGTTCACATGTTCACCGCATCTTTGTCTCCTCCCCACGCTTTTATAGGTTCGGGGCGAACTCTCCGAGAGACAGTCTTGGAAAGTTCGCCCGTCCTCGCCCTCCTCAACCAGAGCTTCATAAGCAGCTGGTCTCTGGTCAAAGAGCTGGAGAACCTGCAGGTGAGCAGCTATAGCAGTGAAAAAACCCAGGAAGTGGTGCAATTAAGAGTTGTGGTTACTGAAAAATGTGCTTATCCTCCTACTTTTACTTTAAGTACAGCTGTGTTTCCACTTAATAAATATCCCGTTTCCTCTTTTCCCAGGCTGATGAGCAAAACCCTGCATTGAGTGAAAAGGCTCGCTTACACCTTGAAAAGTACAGTTTTCCTGTGGAGATGATGGTGGCTCTGCCCAATGGAACCATTGTAAATATTATTTTTCATATAGTTATATAGAAAAGCACACTATTGAGAATATTAGGATAATAAATGTTGGCTATCTGCAGTCTCCACATTGCATTAGCAATGAAATAACACAGTCAACTGTGAGGCTGATGGCATTGAAATAATAAAAATGAAATACGGTAACATTAGCTGAAGTGGATGCATCATATCCCTATAAGTGCCCACTGAATAGCTGAACATAATAAACTGGCACAGATATGGAAGACTCTGCCAAAAATAAAAAGTACTACTTAGAAAGTTATTTACAGTTTGTGTGTGTGTGTGTGTGCGTGTGTGTGTGTGCAGCTACTGCAGAAAGTGTTATGAAAATCTTACTTTGAAAATGCCATATTAACCCTGGCTTGTGAAGAAGAAAGAAGTCTCTAAAGCCTTTTCTTTTCTTTTGTGTGGTTTCAGGTTCACCACATCAATGCCAACTTCTTCTTAGACCAAACGGCCATGAAACCGGAGGAGGAAGAAGCAACTTTCAGCTTCTCCGGCAGCTTCGAAGATCCCTCCACATCCACTTATATCAGCTTCCTGAAAGAGGGCTTGGAGAAAGCCAAGGAGTACCTGACACAGTAATGTGTTTGAGCTTAACCAGACTGGGCAAATGATCCAAGATTAGGAAAACCTACCAACGATCTGGTGGCGTTCCTCTTCTGTGTGTGTTGGCAGCTGGAAACATTTTTGCCTTCTGTACTCTTTGCTACTATTTATTTGGACGAGTCTCTCGGTTATATAAAAAAAAAAAAGTAGTTTTATATAGTATTTGTATTGTGACGAATAGAAATCCAAAGGCCTTCCATACTGAGAAGGAACAAATACACTATGTAACACGTTTAGACTTGCTCTTTATCCTTATAGCTGATGAATAACATTGCTATAAGATATAGATGGCGGCCTACCAAGTCACAGTTTAGTGTCAGTACCATTCTTTAGTGCATTACAACGCCGTATAGTATTCAGTATTTCTTCTTTTATGTGGTGGTGTTGCATGTGCAGTATTTATTGACTGAATGAGCTTCTCTGCTGCTGGGCGTACCCAGAGACGGCGCTGCTGGTGTTGTTTCCTCCAGCTGTGTTTCTGCAGTTAGTGAAGGCTTTGCCTGAAAGCTCTCCCCGAGCTGGGTAACGCCTGATGTTCTTGTTGAGGCTGCTGGAGGGAAACACCCTTCTCTGACTCAGGGGACAAGGGCAGCAAGAGGAACTTAAAAACTGGACTGCAGAACGTAAAATTAACGAATCAGACGTTTTTCCCACATAGCTTGTGTTTAAAACCAAATGTTAAAATCTATTCACAGAAAGATATGACCACACCAAAGAACTTTCCTTTTACTATGTAAGCAGATAAATTTGTTGGGCTGCTTTCCTATTATGGTTCATATTTGTGTAAATCAGAGTGAAAAATAGTTGGATTCTTGAAGTGGAAGACACATGATTTGTTTCTGTAGTGAGGAACAAATAATTTCTGTCATCTCTTCCCGTCGTATAAACAGAACAGTTGGCATCTTCAAGTCCTAATTTCAGAACAGAAGAGCCCAATGACCTCATATATACACACACACTCTATATCTTCCTGCTTGGAGCCTTTAGAGGGGAAACCCCCCCAGTATTCTTCTGTAACTTAGCAGTGTCATTTGTTTTCACTTGTATAAGAAACACTTTTTTTTTTTTTTTAAACAAAAAGAATTGAGTTCTTCTTTATAACACACACACATACACACGTTTAAATTCACATTGTGCTGATTTTTATTAACTCATCTACAGTACTGTAGAGTGTAGTTAAAGTAGATTGGTTTATCAGAGTAAGATAATGTCATAATTACATGAATCTGAAGTATTGATTTTTGCATGTTCAAAGTGGTGAATGGTGATGAATGAGGCTGTTAAAAGTCCGTTAGAAGTACAGATGATCTTCTATTCAGAAGGCTTTGTAAAAGCGGCGCTCCAAGTGTTTGGCCTTCATTTCAGCCGTCTGCGTCACCGATGAATGAAAAGCCATTAAAGTGATGATTAGTGGTTAAGAAAAGGAAGTGTTTGCGAGAGTTTGGGCTGTACACATGCAGTTCAGAAAGCATTAAAGTGGAGACATGCTTTAACTATGAAGGGAGACGTTTACACAATAAATAATGGGATATCATGAAGTTACAGATTCATATTAACAGCAAAGTGCAGTCTGAGATTTGTAACTTACTCCATTCAAAAATTAGGATTCAAAGAATCCAGTTTAGCTCTACAGTTCACTGTAGCACAACTTAGTTTGCCTGCTAAACCCACAGGAATGAGTCAGCCACCACTCTGTGACAGTAGACTGTTAAGGATCAGCTTTATTTCAGTTCACTTAATCCACAGCACTTAATCACATGGATTAATCCAGAAGTTTAAGGTTGATTGTTTTCTTTTATGGATGTTACCATGAAATGAAGGAGTTGCTGCATGTTTCCGTTCAGTGATAAATTCTGTCTTGATTAAAGCCGATCAGCAGCGTCGACGTGAAACGAGCTGAAACGTCATCCAATCTCCTCAGCTGAATTTCCACACTTCTAGCTCCATGACTCGGAAGTCATCGGTTTCTGAAAGGCAGCAGTTATTAAAAGTGTAGCAGGGACTGCTACGGCCCAGGTATAGGTTCTCATCCACCCACAGACCGAAGTGACCACTGTGGGGAAAAGAGGGAGACAGTGGTTAGCGAAAGGAAACCGAGCCTTCTTGGCTTGGTTTGAAAATAAGAGCGTTATTATTTTTTGTAAGCCACAGCAGTATAAAGTATGGAAGAGAGGAAGTCGAGAAAGCTAGTTAATTACCTGCCTCCGCCAATAGCAAAGCAATCCAAGTCTCCCTTAATAAAAAAGGAATTCTCTCCAGTCCACTTGAAACACTGCAGAGAGACGTCAAATAATCATGCTAAAACTGCATTACAGACATTTCTCACATGTATAACACAGGGAGTTTCTCCATTTTACCTCCATCAATTCATTTTCCCAGGAAGCATCAAAAATGAGTTTATAGAAATTTTAAATTTCATCACAACTCATATCCATACCTTCAGTCATACCATAAATCCTGCTATTTTAACCAGTTTAGAACATATTTTCTACACTGAAATAAAAAATAAAAAAAAAAAAGATCTGGACAGCCCTTTAGTTGCTTACCTTGAAGCGAGGATGCAACATGAATAGAAACGTTTCTCCTGTACCGTAAAACATCTCGCTAGGCCTCAAAGGATGAGAGAGGAAGGCCCCAAATATCTGATTAGGAAAAGTCATATGAGAAAATTAAAAAACTGAAAACAGAAAGATATTGTTTATTTGAGACAGAATAGTTCATTTTAGAGTTTACTGGAGCCCGACCAATATATTGGCAAATCGCTAGTATCTGCTGATATTTGCAGATATATTGGCATTTTCAATTCAATTTTATTTATACTGCACCAAATCATAACAACAGTCACCTCAAGGCCCCTTATATTGTAAGGTAGATCCTACAATAATACATACATATTAATTTATAACAGCTGATAAATGATAAATTAAAAGACGAGTAAAGATGAAAAGGGAGAAAACACCATTCAACTATATTATAAGCATTAATGTTTCAGAGTTGGGCACTCTGCAACCTCCGTGGTGTAAATATGTGTTTGGAACGCCACAAACATGACAACCAGAATAACCAGCTGATCTGAGAGTTCGGCAGAGCGTTATAAAGTAATTAAATTGAATAGTCACCTCAAGGCCCTTTTATGTTGTAAGGTAAAGACAGTACAATAATACAGAGACAAGCCCGACAATCAAATAGCCCCCATGAGCAAGTGACAGTAGGAAGGAAAAACTCCCTTTTAACAGGAAGAAACCTTCGGCAGAACCAGGCTCAGGGAGGGGGCAGCCATCTGCCACGACTGGTTGGGGGTGAAAGGAGGAAGACAGGACTGTGGAAGAGAGCCAGTGATTAATAATAACTAATGATTAAATGCAGAGAAATGTATAAACACATAGTGAGTGAAAAAAGGTGAGTGAAGAAGAAACTGTGCATCATGGCAAGCCCTCAGCAGTAATCCATGACTTGTTGTGACTTTAAAAGTTTATTTTTGAACCGCACTATCATATTGTCTTAACAAGGACTTATAAATACTACACACAACAAATGTTAGGGAAATTTGTTTATGTCCAAAAAAAAAAAAAAAAGTCTGCTGATATGTCAGATTTTAAAATCACCAAATATCAGTATCGGTCATGAAAATCCTACATTGGTTGGGCTCTAGAGCTTACAGTACATTTTTACCTCATCGAGCGCATCCTTGATGACAATAATAACAGGAGAGTCTGTGCTGCTGAGTTTTCTGTAAAGAGACTTGAGGCTGGCGCCGTGACGCGACGTGCTGTAAGCCAGCTGCCACGTGTAGCCAACTGTCCTGGGAGGAAGCTCCTTACACAGCTGGAAACAGATGAAAGGCGGGAAGTAAAATAAATGAAATGAACATCAAAAGGGTGACAGAGCAATTAAATACTGTAGATACCATCTGTGTGTACATTCTAGAAAAGGTTAGGAAACTGGCATGTATTCATTTCTGAATAATAAACTACCTATAACAAAGTGCTGTTTAATAATAATAGTCAATGAAGAAGTTATGGTATCTCTTCCTTGTCAACCGCACAAGGTTTATTCTGCTCATGTGGATGTAGCGTTTTCACTGGGAGAAACATTTTGTCCCTCATCCAAGTCACTCTTTCAGTATCAGCTGACTACAGTTTCCCCAGCCTTATACTGTTGACTAACAAAGGGGGGGGTGAGGTCAGTTTCACGACATGTGAAAGCTGTACACTTAGCCACCTACTTGGTTCACAGACAGCCTTTCCCGTTTCAAACAAATGGCCTCCTTGACTCCCTGTCAGACCAGTGTTAGTCCCTGGCCATTGATCAATGCTCATAACAGTTTGCATATTAAGGATGAAACTGACTTCACGATCTTATTGTTAGTCAGTTTCGGTCATTATGCACATGAACAGAAACATCTTTCTGAGAATTCCTTAACTGCATGATTGAGCTTGCATCAAGACGTTTATTGTCAACCTTTAATTAAGCAGAAGCACCACAGAATGAGTGATACTACTCAAGGACATCTATATAAGAGGATTGTGTGAGCCAACTCAGTTTTCTATAAATAGTCCCCTGAAGATAAGTGCCCATAAAACACTAAGCAGTAAATCTAACTGTACTATAGAGTCGCCTATGAGGTCAAACTGTTCTTTTCTCATATCATTTTAAATAAGATTAGCTATTCCTATTTCAAAGTAATAACACAAAAAAACAACAACAAAAAAACACTTTACATATATCTTAAATATCTAAAATGGTTTTCAATTTTATATTTAGTTTCATTAATATATATTTATAGTTTCTTAAAAAAACTTTTAAAAAAAGAACAGTAAAGGACAGTAATTTATGTTGTATAAAGACAAGCTGTTGTTTATCATAATGAAACTCATCATTGTTTGTTAGCCCGGTTTTAATTTATTTATTATATTTTTACTTAAAGAACTTTTAACCTCTTGTGTCCCCTTGAATTCTGAGGCTAAACCTAGATGCTCTTAAATCGCCTTTTTGAAACAGCTACTAGTCACACACAAACTTCGTAACAGATTTGCAACCAGCACCTTTGCAATCAGCACACAGATGATTAAAACTGCATATGTAAACACTTGTTTGGTGTCACCAACCTCTCTGACATGTGAAGCCTCCAAAATCTGGCTGTTCTCGACAATATTACTGAGTCCTTCGGGGTCTCTATCAGTGACCAGGAATGGCTTGTCTCTACTCTCCTCCATCAACACCATCTGCAAAAAGACACTTGTATGTTTGAAAAAGCCTGTTTTTTTGGGGGGGGGTTTCTAGAATATTCTAATAAAAACACGTTTTTCTTTATCAGGAAACAAATGGTTCAACCTGCAGTGCAGTTCACAAACTTTATTCTCCATTATCAGCAATAAAAGTCTGACCTCATCTCTCATCGTCTGCTATCCTGTGACACCCAAATAATAATAATCCACTCACTTCCCAGTCATCCCCTGAGTGTCTCTGAAGCAGCTTGTCCTCATCCTCCTCCTCTTTCTCCTCCTCCTCGTCTTCAATGAGTACGAATTCCTCTTCATCACGGTCTCCCTCCCCGTCCTCCTTCCCTCCCTCAAGCATACACAGGTCTGGTCGGCAGTGTTTTAAATAGGCGTACAGCTCATCGGAGCTACAGCAGGGAGGAGAACGCACTCAATCAGAAATGTTGAATCGACAAACAACACGACAGCTGCACCAACACAGTGAGCGTGGGACCTGGGTGTGGTTTTCTGCTCAGCTGCAGGCGGAGAGGTGGGGGACGCTGGTTCGGCAGGCAGTGCCGGGTGCTGGCTTTTGCTTGTTTACGTGGCTTTCAATTATCTTTTAACTGCCGCAGATTTTCTGGTTGCATTGTTTTCTCTAAAATTCAACTTTCTCAGAACGTAGTCAGTGCTTCGGTGACGATCGCTCAGTTAAAGAGTCACTATTTGGACTGCATGGATGTTACATTTGAATAGCTGTGTGGGAAGTATTCACAATCATTTACTTGAAAGTAGAGATGCCACAGCATATAACAATATTAGAAAGAAAAACAGCAGTAGGATCAACCTTAAGTGTTGTGAGATTGTTTCTATTATTACTGCATCACTGTTACTGATGCTTACGCACAGCTAATTGCAACTATTCCATACTATAGCTCAGAAGGGTAAATGTAGCTGTGAAACAAAAGCCCTAGAGTTTATAAAATGTTATAGAGCAGAAATCTAAAGTTGACTAAAACCATTTTACAGATTCAGGTATTGGCAGTCTGACCAACATCGTTTTATTATTGGATGCCACAGTGGCCCTTATTATGCATACACAATTGGCTGCACACAGACTGACTCTAAGTTTAAGTGTCAATTGTTTGCTGAGTGGCAAAAGATAAGCGTACAAAGTAAGTATTTAGCTGTGACCCGTGTTAGCATGAGTACAGTGTTGTAAACAGGCACTTTTTACTGATTTCTTATTTTTTTTGCAAATTTGTCACACTTACATGTTTCATATCGTCAAAGAAATTTTAATATTAGACAAATTTACCCTGAATAAAAACAAAATGCAGGTTTGAAACTGTGATTTCATTTATCATTGGCAAAAAGTTATCCAAATCTACCAGTCTCAGTCATCAAGCTATTTTTGTCAAATGTGAGATGAGCCTTTGTGCTTTTTTTGTGGTCAGCAGTGGTTTTCTCCTCAGAAATCTCCCATTGATGAAATTTTTGCACAGTCTCTTTCTTATTGTTCAGTCATGGACTCTGACCATAACTGAGGCAAGTGAGGCCTGTGGTTTTTTTAGATGTTATTCTGGGTTCTTCTGTGACCTCCTGAATAAGCCTTCAATGCACTCTTGGAGTAAATTTGGTAGGCCGGCCACTCCTGGGAAGGTTCACCACTGTTCAAAGATTTCTCAGTCTGTCCATAATGACTCTCACCATAATTTGCTGGAGTCCCAAAGCCTTGAAAAAGACCCTTTGCAGACTGATAGATCTCAATGACTTTGTTTCTTTAGATTGTACCATGATATGTTGCTTTTGAGATCTTTTAGCCCACTTCAACTTTGTCACACAGGTTCTATTTAAGTGATTTCTTTATTCAGCAGGTTTAGTAGTAATGAAGTCTGGTTGTGGCTAGTGAAATTGAACTCAGTTTTCCAAAAAGTATGGTTGATCACAGTATTCATGACTTAACAAGCAGGGGGGCTTTACTTTTCACACAGGGTGAGCTTTTTCCCCTTAATAATTTAAAAACGTTCTTTTGTATTTACTCTGCTTATCTTTGTCTAATATTAAAACTTATTTGACAATCTGATATACTTAAGTGTGACAAATATGCAAAAACAATAATACACCTGGATTGGGGCAAACACTTTTTCACAGCACTGTAGATGGATGACAACATAGCCAGTGAAAATAGTTGGCATGTCTTCTCTAGCTCAGGAGATTTAAACTCATGTTAATAAAAGCTGATCAGTGCTATGTCAGTATTGGGAAATATGACATTGATACCTGTGGGGAAATTGATGGACAAAGCTGTGGAAGCTGGAGAATTTGCTCAAGCAGAAAAGATGAGGACTTGTGTAACAGAATGACAACAGGGTGGAATATTTAAATATTTTTGTTCTCTGGCTGAAGGTGCTCCTCTTGAGTAACCTGGATTATAGAGCATAGCGGTGTGGCCTCGAGATTTAACAGAGTTTGAACAGAAACACTTTGGTTACCTTTCCTGTGACAGGGCAAGCCAGGTATCCCTTTTAGGTAAAGTTTTGGCTGGTCCCAGGTGAAGACCTCCAACACCCTTTTTCTTTCCTGCAGATGGCTGAACCCGCAGCCTCACAAACATCAGACCCCCAGGACTACTTGCTGATGACCTCTGAGGTGCTGTGAAGGAAACAAAGAGCAAAGATGGCCTCACGTCAAAGGAATAACACATCTAACACATCTGTCAGACAGACATAATTCACATTCAGACCTGCAGTTTGATTTTTTACAGAGGTCTTCTCCATTTCTTCAGATTGCAGGTGGTCCATGTTCACTTTGCTCACCACCTCTTGACTTCCACAGCAGAAGGTGGCAGCACTGCTCAATACAGCCACTCCCAGGCTGCCAACCGATGCCTCTGTCAGCACCTCCAGAGGACTTCTATCCAGCTCCTGTTCAGCTTCAGCCATGTCCTTGCTCTCTGCCTCCTCGTCTTCAGAAACCCCCTTAGTCAGGCTCAGAGCCAGACTGGATAAATCCGCTGGAGCAGCAGACACCAGAGGTGGGCATGATTCCCCCTTGTGATTCAACTGACCCCGGTTTTTGGCTGTTTTCAGCTTCTGGAAAATTTTATTCCCCTTTCTCCTGAAAATGCAATAAAAAAGTGGTTATACTGGTTTTCATGTAATCCGATATCCAAGTGCTTAACTATGCAACCCTGCTGACCTCTGCTGAGAGGTGTTGAAGTGAACATGTGAGATATCAGAGAAGAAGGAGACAGATGCCAAATTGTCAACGGAGTATGACAGAAGGTACTCCTCGCAGCCATGCTCCTTCACCAGAGGATGTGTCTTACACGGATCAAAGAAGATTTTATTAGAAGTCACCAGCAGGATGCCTGAAACACAACCCTGACAAAGAGAGACAGAAAATGCTAATGTTAACTTACAAACTTCCAAAAAAAAAGAAAAAGAAAAACAACCTTCTCAACCTGTTCTTCAGACTCACCTTGCGGTCAGTGATGTAGCGGCAGATCAATTTGAGGTACGGCATGGGCTCTGGTCCCTCCCCCTCACAGCACTCTGGTGGCAGAGCCAATAAGCAAAGCTGCCCATCAGGCATCGGTACTGCCTCCACATCCTGTCAGCATCAGAGGTAACAACAAAATGTAGTGTTTAGAGAGTAAAAGGACTTTTAGTCAATAAGCTTTCTGGCTTTAACCAGTGTAAATGTTTGTCCTGTTTCTGTTTTTATGGTCTTAAACTGAAGATAACATCAAGAGCATTTTATATCTGTATTACTGTATCATTTGTCAGATGTTGCTGTTTGTTCACTGCCCACATCACTTTTCCAGCCTGTTCTCAGAGCTGTGATGTTTTGCTGCTCGTTTCCACAGTAACAGCCATTTGATTCATTTCACAGCCTTCTGGCCTCATGTTTTTCTCACCACGGTTAATAACTGTTTATTAGCTGGGGGGGGGGGCGCATAATGAAATCTTTTTTTTTTTTTAAATTCATTACAATCAGAGTCTTCTTCAGCTTCTTTATTATTAAGCCATCGTTTTTCACATGTTGACTCGTTTTCTTGGCTGTGGATTGCCTTATCATATTCAGCTTAGTCAGGTCTTAAACAAAAGCAATATTTTTTTAAACAACAGATCTGCAATACAAATCAGACTCAAATAAAGCTCAAAGGTGTTACCAAAAAAAATGTACTTCACTGTGAAGTACAATTATAAGAATTTCATAAGTTTCAAAGACTTATATTGCCAAATCTAATTTATGAGAGAGAGTCAGTATTTACAATGTTGACCCTTCTTCTTATTAACTTCTGCAATTCTCTGTGGCATGCTCAATATCAGCCTCTGGGCCAAAACCTGATTGATGGGGATCCATTTATGCATTACCAGAACAAAAAATGAATCACAGTGTGTGGGCTCTTGCTCGCCCATCTGTTGATGCTCCAGCATGCTAGAAGATGAACAGATTTAAACAGAATTGTCCCTGAATTGTTGGAAGAAGTTAGTTTTTGAGGATGTTTTTGTGAGTATGGTGCCACATAAAAAAACAAACAAACATCTGGCTCGTTTGTTAAACTAAAACTCCACAGGGAACTTTTCGACTTGGAGTTCAGGAGCTAATGTGATGTTGTGATCGGACAATGATTAACCCTTAGATGATCCTGGGGACGTTTTGTGCCATTCCGTTTTGTTATTTTCATACTATTTTGGCTGTTCTGAATGAATATAGCTCATATTTGGCATTAATTAACTATATATATATTTTTTAATTTTAGAATTGTTGTCTCAGTTTCTTAAATTAGTTTATATTGGCTAAGCTACGCAAAAAAATGCCACATTTTACCCAAAGGCCAAAAAAATAACTGAAAATAATTGAAAATAACTGAAAATGCAATTTTTGATCCCACATGCATTTGATGCATTCCTTTATGTTAAGATTTTATACTGGACTACTGGCCTTCAATTGTTAATTTTTATATCTTTCCACCAGGTGGCGCTACTTTTTACTATTCAAAGCATGCAGCAGAAAGTCGCACGTTTTTATGTTTTTTGTTCAAGGGTGCCGTGCTACTGAAATGATAAGTGTGAGCAGCTATTGATGCTGGAGTGTGTGAGTGTATGCACATGTGTGTATGTGTGTGCGTGCATGTGTGTGATGTTCACCTTCAAGTCTTTTCACTTAGAAGACCACACTCTGTGTTATAAACTAATTCAACAATGATAAAGGATGGGTAACCTTATTTTAGCTAGTTCATAGAAATGATTTTAGTTTTGGTTTTTTTTTTTTTGGGGGGGGGGGTTTTTAA
>VVHJ01037414.1:23499-41541 GCA_015107715.1 Tylochromis polylepis
ATAATTTTATTTTTTTTCTTTTTTTTTTTGTGTGTGTGTGTGTGTGTGTGTGTGTGTGTGTGTGTGTGTGTGTGTGTGTGTGTGTGTGTGTGTGTGTGGCAAAAGCCATTCGGTTCCTTATCAAAGACTTGGTTTAATATAAATACAGCCTCCTTAAATGAACATGGGACATCATTTGTTATGGCGCCCTCTGTGCGCTTCCAGTTTAAACGAGTTCGAACATCAGTGAATCGGATTGAATTTCCAATAAACCTGTGGACATTCTCACACACACACACACACACACACACAAAGAAAATCTATAATTGTTTGCAAGTAAGATCATCAATTTGAAACTGTGGGAGTCAAGCATAACAGCTGTCATTGGCTGACAGATGGATCCATCGACCTAAATTTTATTAGTGGCTCCTGACATATTATGTAACCATGGAAAATCACAGTGCTCTTGTGTGGGCGTGGGCTTTTAGCTGTGGACCTATATGCATTAGTACTGGCTAACGCACAATACCTGTGCAATGTATAATTTGGCGAGCTGCAGCAAACATCTCATTAATACACAATACCTTAGTTTGATAACTAAGTGTACACGTAAGTGCTGTTTTCTTCAGTGCATGCTAGATGCACTGAAGAAAACAGCAGACGTGCCCAGATTTCAATGTATATCGGTCGGTCTTTATTCCAGAAACATGGCCCACGGAGACGAAAAAAACACAAGAAACAAAATAAAAACAAATAAAATACACCCCAAATCGCCCTCCCACAAACAGCCAACTACATTTGTGTCTCCACAACGAAGACAGATAACGTATGTGGTTTCAAACCTCATATCAATCAAGCCCACAATCTCATTCTCAGAGGTGTTGAGCCTCTAAATAAACTTATATATGAGAATTCTTAATAAAGCTTCAGTTGTACTGACTCCAGCAGTTACAAACATCTCACTTGCACTGAGCCATCTCAGTTTCTTCAATAATAACCTCACAGTGTCATCATAAGCTACCTGAAGTTGAAGCGTGCTTTCCTGTAGTTCACCGGGTGCGTATACAGAGGTGACCAGTATGCTCTAATTAAAGAGATCTTCACAGTATCTTTACATTCATTTCATGCACATGTAATCTGACATTGCCTATAAACATAATCGTCACCTGTCATTTGATCTGTAATAACATGTCCGAGATCCTTTTTCTTATTATCTGATCATTTAAATTCTGGAAATGCTAAATGTCTGTCCTCAACTTCTTTGACAAAACCTCAACATAAAGATTTCGAAGAGCTGGGGACAAAATTTCCACTGCTCGCCGCTAATAGAGCTGAAACGCTGTCTCCCGACTTTACTCGGAGCTGCTGGTTGGCATGCCAGTAAGCCACAACTCTCACAATGTATTTTGGTAACCTCTTTGAAAACAAAGAAGTCAGCCTAATACTGGCATATTCACGACGCTTAACAAAAATACGATCATAACCTTCATGCTTTATTATCTGGTAGCTCAGGTATGGTATGTGCCATAATGACCATGAAGTCATTGCTTTCAGCATTATCCACCTTCTACAGCTCACTAGGAAAACAATTAATTAAGGTGCTATAATGCCTTTGTCATAACGCTACGATATTATTTGTTCCAGAAATCCCTTCGACTGCATTTTGGAGCGATAGCCTACAGTTACTAAAAACTCTCACCTCTTTCCAGAAACCTGTCATATTGTTACTTAGTAGCTTCACCTCCAGCAGATCAGCTCTAACTCTGTTTGATTTTACAAATAAAATGGACGGCGTATTCATACTTAGCATTAGTGAGCTTCTTATCCACAAACACAAGCACCTGTCTGGGTACATCTGCTAAAACCCATTTATGAGCTTCAGCATGATACTCTGCTACATATTTATTACAATCAGATGTTATGCATGTCATTTTTATGTTTGCAGTCGGGCTTACTACATGCAAAGCACTTCTATAAAGAAACGTCAGTGTTTACATTAAAGATTACAATAAAGTACACATTTCTTATACATATCCTAACTGATCCCGTCTCCATATCTGGGAAAATTTATCATTAACAAAAAAAAAAAGAATGAAGTACCCATAAATGCACACAACTGGCTCCTTTGTGAAGCTGCAGCTATTTAATAAACTAAACCAGCTTTTTTAGAAAAACCTAGATTTGGATAAAAGTTTCAAGGCTTCCTTTTAAAGGAATGTCGAACCACACGGACACCTAGACACCTATCAAACTGTCAAAGGTTTTATTGTGTGCATGTAAAATATGTGTTAATATGGGATTATAGGTACAGGTGGGTGTGGCGTATACTGCACTAAATCGGATGACGAGTGCACTACAGCACCTTTTAATCTGTGTCAAAGATACACTTCTATGAAAGGGCCACTCCTGAAGTGACACCGATATGTAGAGAGCTTGTGGGTCCATTGTGAGTGTCTGTAAGTTGTTAGTAAGTATTCAGAGGACTGGTCAGATCTTAGAACTAGCAAGTCTTTATTAGCTACTTTATTTGGTTTATCACACTGGTACTACATTAGTCTTTTAGTCAGCCCTCTACACATTAAATAGAATACAATTCAACTCTCTCCCAGTATGATTTGCACTGCACTATATCAAGCCGTAACTTTTAAAATATGCTAAATAAATACAGAGCAAATTTGACTTCAATGGAAAAAAGGAAAGGATTGAAAGTGGCAGAAGGCAGAGGGAGGACAGATCTCATCTTTTCCCCCATTGCCACATGCTTAGCCATTAAATTTTAAAAACCAAGCTGACAAACCTTAGAATGAACGTCTGAGAATGCAATCCTCTTGTATTTGTTGCAGAGGCTCTTAAACAGACTCTCTTTGCCCATGGTGTCTGAGAACAGCTGAGGGATTTCTGATTCTCAATCAAAGAATCTAAATCTCAACTCATCCCTGAACTTTGGACACTGTTTATCAAATTCTTTGAAGACCATAAATTATGAAACCAATAACTACCCTCAAACTGCTAACTCTAGGACACCCAATGATATAAAGTTACATAAACCAGCCAATAAATCCATAAATTCCAAATTTTCTCTTCCATATTCCCACAGCTGTGTGCCTCACCACCCACAAGAAGTCAAATAAGTTTAAAAGAAAACCATGTGACTCACCCTGCTGCTTGGGCCGTCACCTGACGATCCGCCCACTTGCTCCTTTGTCGCTACAGTATTGTTCAGATCCCATGAAGTCCCTGTGTGGAAAAAAACACACATTTCTACCATGCCATTCTGGTATGATAAAGCACTCTGAGCAGCAGCAGAAATATGAGGAAGCAGCTTAATATCGGAGTTGCTACAAGTCTACTTGAATACTGGTTTAAGCAAGAAACATGAACCTGCCAGCAGACTCTATATGTCAGTTATAAAATGTTAATTCAAGCTGCAGTTCTTCCAAGAGTGCTTTGCTTCTACATGATGCAAACAGCCTGCCTTAGGATATTGAACACTGCAGGAGTACCTGGCAGGTAGTACTGCCGCAGCTTAGGGTTTCTGATGTGCGGTATGTGGTTGAGGGGTCGACACACAATTGTCTGGTGCTGGAGCTGGCTGCTGGCTGTAGCCTCCTGCAACACTCGGCCCGATGGTTGTGTCTCCCAGGGTCGCTTTGCAAACTGTGGAGGCTGAGAGACACCAGCAGGCAGCTTGGATCCCAACCTGAGGGACAGAGAACCAAAAACAGATTTAATGCCTTTATATTAAAGCTCGACAATGTTTAAGAAGGCTCTATAACAACACACCAATACCCCAACTAATATTTGGTTAAATGTAACTTGACCAAACACTTTTGGTAGCTGCCAAAAAGGTTCTTGCATAACTATGGGTGGATCTTTGACCACTCTTCTTGGGTGAATCGGTAGGATTAATTTAAATTGGTTGGTTTCCTGGCACAGATTCAGCTTTTGAGTATAATGCACAAATTTTCAGTAGGATTGCGGTCTGAGTTTTGGGAAAGCCATTCCAGACATTGCTTTATCTATTCTAAAACCAGTTATGATGTTTGGGATCATTGACCTGCTGGAACACCCAGTTGTGTCCAAGTTGCAACCGTCTACCTGTTGATTAGAGGTGAAGTTGAAGAATTTGGAAGTAGTCCTCCTTCATTATTCCATCCACTTTGTACAGTGTACTCATACCGCTGGCAGCAAAACAGCCCCAGAGCATGATGCTACCTCCACCATGCTTGACAATTGGTATAATGTTCTTAGTTTTGAAAGCCTCACCTTTACTCCTCCAAACATGCCTCTTGTCATTGAGGCCAATCAATCTTTCTCTTGTCTGACCATAAAACGTTTTTCCACTGTGGACAATGACACTGATGTTCCAGCAGTTTCCAGTTCATGGCAGGCTTAAGCCTTAGTGGTTCCTGGGTAGTTCCTGAACATCCTAACCAATGTCCTCTCATCTGGGGGTGGCAATTTAGGTCTTCTTCCAGACCTTGGAAAAAGTGGTGACATAGCTGAATAACTTGTACTCATGTAAAATTGTTTGAAATGATGATCTTGAAATCTGCAGTTGTTTAGAAATGGCTCCAGCTCTCCTTCCTGAGTTCCTTGGACTTCCCATTGGTCTGAGCTTGTCAAACAAATCCCTTTTATTCTAACAAAGAGAAACTAACAGTTTTAGTCAATCATATTCACCAAGGAGAAGTTAACAGGCCATGGCCTTCAAGCTAAATGACACTGCAGAACTTTCAGCACCACTTATTAAAAAGATTTAAGTGAGCGTATGTGTTTAGTTGAATCTTTATGTTTACTTTTGACCCTCTGTGGATTAGAGAATGCAAAATAACTTCAACCTTGTGACCCAATTCTAGCTTTTTAAAGTCATTAAAGAAGTGTCCAATGTGCAATTGCTCCATCCTGGAAAAAACAAACAGTTCATAGATATCATTAAAAGTCCAAAATTACCATGACATTAATGCCCATGATGAGTGGATGTAAACTCCTAACCACAAATGTATGTAACCAAAGGCCGAGAATGAATATTAACACTCAAATATAAATTATAGTTTAAGGTGGACTTTCCCTTTAACAGCAGGGATTCAAAGATGTTGTTGTTTAGAGTATTTGAAGTCTGAATAACAGACTACAGCAGCGTTCACAGCCAGATCCCAGTTATTTATAGGGGAGTAGGAGTTGTCTTTGCAATGGCTAGAGAAGAGACTGAAAGAGTTCCTGGCAAGATGCTATGGCTCTCACCCACATGATGTGACTGAGCGTGGAGTTGTTGGAAATTTGCATTTTGGGATTCTGTTTAATAGTCAGGCATCACACACAGGGACTAAATTGTAGCTTACTTAAGCTTATATCAGTCAAACATATCACAGACATGCTTTCTTTCCAGTAATCCAAGTATTTAGAGGCCTGACCTGGTCTTCACATTGCCGAAATAGCTAGTCCTCGCCTTGTCTCTCTGGGGCTCACGGTCCATGGTTCCTAAAGTCCCAGGCCTCCTCACAGACTGAGCCATTTTCTGTTTTTCTTTAGTCTGTTGCTGGCAGCAGTGGCAGATGCAGAGGGACGAGTGGCTCAGCTGGCATCCTTCCTCCTCCTTTTATTCCCCATGCCTACCTCCTGCCCCAGTTATGGCACCTACAAAAGACAGCAATAAAGTCAGAAAATGTGGAGTGATTTTACAAGCATCTACCTTATTATGAAAGGGAGATGGAGGAAGCTAAAGCCTACACAGCCTACACAACTGACCCTAGAAAGAAGTGAGATACACATTAATAGGGTTAATCCAAGCATGAGAAATGTTTGGCACATTCTTAATTAGGTTGCAGCCTAAACAAAATGATAAGACCTGAGGAAAAAAAACAATATTAAAAAACTGAACTGTATTAATGTTTTCCTTCACCACTGTCTTTCTGCTCAAGCATAACAGACATTTTGAGAGGTCTATAAAGTAAGGTTACACACACTTTCTGACTTACTGACCCTCTACCCTCTCCCAATGGCCTACTATGAGATAATAAAGGACGAGAAGACTCAAGGGAATTGAGACAGATTTCCAGTTCAATAAAAGTATCCCTCAACATATGTGCTTACAATCAATATGAACTATAGTGGTCAAAGATTGCTGACCAGCTGACCATTTTGTTTTGCATTTCTGTAACTATGTAAAACAGGATATTATTATGTAGGAATTTCCTCATAGATGGATCAGATAATGTATGTCCTGGCTTTTTAGCTGGGGAAGGCGCTACTTAGACACTACTTAAAACTATGATCACGTCGTAACATAGACACCATTGTAGCTACAGCCTAATTCTTGTATTTTATGTGGCGCCCCAAAGCACACATCCCTGAGCGATTAGTTATTTGTTATATCTAAATTAGTGGCAACAGCAGTGTTGGCTAGCTTAGCTTTGTCCTGCATACTTTAGGAACATTACACGATTATAGGTTAAAAGAAACGATAATAATATGCTTCCTGTAAATGTTTAAGGTGTAATTATCAGCGTGGAGGAAGTAAGCATTTGAGACGACATTACAGAATCATCAAGACAACAGCTATGGCAAAAAAACATATATCTAAATACATTAGCGGCAGATTTGGGAGAGAGGGGGGATTTTTAGGAGCAGCAGGTTAACCGAGTGTTGTCTTCACTGACCTGTGTCTAGCCCAGGGATGGAGACTGGTGGCGGTCATATGAGCGCGTCTTTATATTGCAGTGTTATGATATCACTGCAGACAACAGTAACAAGTTCCGCCCTGTTCCCCGGCGTCGCGTCGATTCAAAGCTACCTGTCAAGATTGTTCCTCCACCATCGGCAGGCAACGGCGAAGGCGGAAGTATGTAGTAGGGAAACATCTTGTCTTTTTACCGCATCTTTTCTCATCACTTCTGAGACCGAGGACTAGTTTGTCCAAAGAAACCTTACTTTAAACGTCAAAGAATACAATACTACGTATGTATTTATATATAAATACATGTATATGTATTTCTTTTAAAAAAATAGCTTGAGCAGGAGTGTTGCTTTTTACGTTTTACTCTTTCCTTCTGTTTGTTTACCGATTAATTTTAATAGAAATAAAAAAGTATAAGTATGTCATATTGCTTGCTTCCAAAGCTATAATTAAATAAATAAATAAACATAAAAATCATCAATAGGAAGCATTAGTAACAGCAGCAAAAACCTCACCTTTAGGGACCTAACCTATCAGTACTGGTGGCAAACCTGCTATTTACTAATATTAGTGACACATATTTATCAGCTGAGTCACATTAGTTTAAAAACAGGTAAGTTATTTTTTAAAAAGATTACTGTTTCCCTGGAATAAAGTGGGGAAATACAGTATGCAACAACAAAACAACAATAAAAAGAGAAAATATTTCCTACTTACCTGTACATGGTTAAGCTTCACAGCAAAAACAGAACAAACAAACAAACAAAAATCAGTTTAATCAATTTATAAAAAATATAATGCAGGTAACCACTCACTGGTCACTTTATTAGGTATACCTGCAAGTTCAGAACTGTCTAAAATTCTTCATGATTCAACAAGGTGCTAAAAACATTCCTCAGATTGACATGGCAGCATCTTGCAGTTGCTACAGATTTGTCAGCTGCACACCCATGATGCAAATTTCCTGTTCAACCACATCCCAAATGCATTGTATTGAACTCAGTCTGTGCGGTCCATTTTAGTACAGTGAACTCAATGCCATATACAAGAAACCAATCTGAGATGATTTGAGTTTTGTGACATGATGTGTTATCCCGCTAAAAGCAGACATCAGAAGATGGATACACTCCAGTCATGGTCAGCAACAATACTTAGGTAAGGTGTTATTGTGTTTAAATGAGGCTCAGCTGGCACAAAGTTACCCAAAGTGTGCTAAGAAATGTGTTATCCCTCACACCATTACACCACCATTAGCAGCAGCCTAAACTATTGATACAAGGAATAATGGATCCATGATTTCATGTTGTTTATGTCAAATTCTAAAACCGGAATGTTGTATCAAAAACTGAGAGTCATCAGATGTTGCTTCCCAGTCTTCTATTGTGAAGTTGGGGTGAGTCAATATCAAATGTAGCCTCAATTTCCTGTTCTTAGCTCTCAGGAGTGGCCAGCTGTGGTCTTCTACTGCTGCAGCCCATCTGCTTCAAGGTTTGGTACATTTGGAGATGTTCATCTGCATACTTTAGTTGTAACCAGTGGTTGTTTGAGTTACTGTTGCATTCCTATCAGTTTGAAGCAGTCTCAACAAGACTTTTGGTCTAGACAACTGACGTTCACTGGATTATTTTTTGAACAATTCTGTGTAAAACCAGATGGTTGTATAGGAAAACCCCAGCAGATCAGCAGTCTCTAAAATACTCAGACCAACCTTTTGGCACAAACACCCATGCTATGTTCAAGTCACTTAAATCACCTTTTTTTCTTCCCCATTCTTATGCTCGGCTTGAACATCAGCAGGTTATTTTAATCATGTCTAAATTCCTAATTGCACTGAGTTGTGGTTGTGATTGGCTGTTTAGATTTTTGCTTTAACAAAAACATGAACATGAGCACATGTATCCAAAGAAGTGTGCACATGCCACGAAGAATACAGAAAACGTTGTTAAACTTCCATGTCCTTTTATCCTTACTTACCTCTTTATTAGACACTCCTATAAATTATTTTACCATCCAGTACAACAGCTCCTATCACCAACCTGATATAATAATGTTTAGTTTTAAACATAAATGAATATTGGATGTTGAAATACACTACCTTATACTGAGAAGTACTTTTTTGGCCACTTATATCATTGTATTGTGCAATCCATAATCAACAAAAAATAATCAGACTTTTGTAGTAAATAGCATTAAACACCTGCAAGACTTTAACCCCTCAAATTATAATTGTACTAGTCTTAAAAGTAGGTCATGTGGTGGTGAGGGTTGGGCTCAAGACAACAAAATACTGAACACAATTTGACAACAGTAACAGCTCGTGGTTTTTGGTAAAAGATATTCTTGTATTTATTTGTAAGCAATGCTCACTTCCACCCGTAGGAGGTGTTCTCGAACCGATCCTGCAAGGAAAGGAAGATCGTGAAGCTGCAGCCAATCAGATCGCAGGACAGAGAGTCACAGGTTTCCGGCCTGCTGAACGACAACAATCTGAAAGACGAACAGGAGAAGCTGTCGCTTCCACTTCATCGTCGGGACTGTAATCGTTTATAATCAGCGGTAAGTCACAGTCTTCAAGCTTGTGCTGAATTCTGTTAAGTTGTACGAAACATACTGAGATATGCTGGTGAATTTTACATTTGAGGGGTCAAGCAGGGGGCCGTTTTTTGGTGCTGCTAAAGCTAGGTGACGGTGCCTGTGTTTGGTACCATCTGCTAGGTTAGCTACCCGGCTAATGACAAACTCAGCAAAGCTGTTCACAAATCACAGCACTAAATGTTGTCTTTCCGCCGCTCAGCACCTGCTTTCATCCAAACTAACGTCAGACAAAGTAGCATGCATCGTTTTCATTAATAAAATTACCAGTTTTAGCTACCTAGCTATTTTAGCATTCACGATTATTACTCCGTTATTTGTCTAATTTGTTGTTTACCAGAGAGACGATTGAGTATGATTAAGTTATACCAGCTCTAACTAGCTCCCGAGGCGTGACAATTAAAAAAAAAAAAAATTCTCAAAAAAGCCAAGCAAATGAGTGCCGATAACTGTGTATTTGAGCCTTTTATGGTGATTTCTGATGTGTTTCGAAAGTATGGATTTGTGTTGTACAGGCAAGTAGCTAAAGGACAGGTATATAAGTAACTCGAATCGGCCAGCATTACTACTAAGTAACAAGTCATCCATATTCACAGCTGTTTCATATCATATTTTACTAAAACAAGCAAAATCAAATTTATGGGAGAGTACTAGTTCTTGTGAAGTAACCTTATGTTCAGGTTTTTCCTGTTGCTCTTAAATAATAAGTAATTTTCTTTCCCGAGAACTGGCAGTCGCACTCTCATGGCAACTGAAATTCTTTGTCTTCAGACACTCCCAGCACCAAACTTTGGTGTGCAACTTCCTGACGAGACGAATGAGACTGACCCACCATTAACATGGAAGCAGAAACAGTAAGTTTTAAACAGTCTTTTACACACACACGGATTGTTCAGGAAAGCAAATCCTGCAAGGAAAAAAAAAAATATGTGTTTTTATTCTTTGCAGGAAGTTATACCCATCTGGCAAAATAAGCCTCACGGATCCACGCGCAGTGTTGTGAGAAGAATAGGTTCCACTCTTCCTCTTAAACCTCCTCAAAGGGCATGTTTCGAGGTATATCAAAAATACCGTATTGCCCGATCTCCTAATTATTCTGTGCTTTTTACATTAAAAAAAATGCTGCTGTATACGTTAATGTCTTTGTGCATTAGGAGCTACCAGGCCTGCCTTCTCTTCGTCCAATGGACGGTCCTATGGTTCCTACCTTGGCAGACATAGCATGGATTGTTGCAGATGAAGAGGAAACGTATGCCAGAGTGAGGTGAGTCTAGACTGAAGCCCCGAATAGAAAGACAAACATGAAGGTTATGGAGTAGTGCTAGGTTAATTCTCCTCAACAGCATTAAACCAGACACTTATTTTCCAACTTAGGTAACTGATATATTGTCCTATTTTCCTGTGCCAGACAGGTGTTGCTTCATCATGTTTTTTTATTCCTCCTTTTATTCATGAAATTTGAAGAAGGTTGGATTAATTACAGTGCCAATGGACACCTATATCTGATGAGCTGTTGACAAAGATATCTTCTGGACAGTTGTTAAAAGGAAAGAGACATTTTTACCCTGGGGAGATAAACGGACTCAGCACCTCAAAGCTATTTTTTTGTGACAGTAAACACTTGCTCTTCTGTTTTCAGGAGTGACACGCGTCCTCTGAAACACGAATGGCGACCCACACCGCTCCTGGTGCTTCACAGGAATTCATCTGTGCCCAATTTTCGCCGTGAGGGCAAAAGGATGGAGGGGCTGAAGAAGCCCGGCGTGACTGCACTAAACCGTACTACAGCACTGCAGGATGAGCTCAGCAGACTTCGAGCACAGATTGCTAAAATTGTAGCAAGTGATTCTGGTAGGTAGCACAACCAGAGATGTGCCACCACACTGGTAAGGTGTTGTGAGCTGTTGCTATAACAACCATAGTGCTGTGGTGGGTGGAAACTGGCAGTCTGGTTAAACGAGGTCCACAGAGGATTGCACCTTTAAGACTGCTTTATTGAGCCCGTGACACAGTTACTCTTCCCATGACTGTTTCCTTTGTTGCCAAGTCAGCAGCCCCAATTTTGCATGGCTCTTTGGTGCTAAGATATCTTGGCATCAGTTTGTAGGTCAGTGAGTAAAGATAATCTCTGAGAGTTACCCATTTAACAGGAACTCTATTCACTTGTATTGTGTTCTTTGTATTGTATTTTAATTCAAATAAATGAATTCTGATCTTGATTATGATTTATGAATTAAAAAATGGAAGTCTTCATCTGTCAGGCAAACAGTTCCACCAGAGTATGAACACACCTCCACCTTAATGTCATTAATGGGGAAATGGCCTGTAGAAACCAAAACTAAGAAGCTTTATACATGTTTACTTCTGCTGTTCAGTTGGCCACTTTAACAAGTGATCTGTAGATCTGGCTTTAAGTGGGTCTTTGAGGAACTGATGTTTAAATACTTAGGCACTGATTTAAAATTTCCAACTGCCTGATGAAGTGATTTTGGGCACAGCCGTGGTGTGTGAGCACTGAAGGGAGCTCACACATAAGTGATTACGCAAACTATGAATAATTAGAACGATAAGGCGTAGAAGCAGTGCTTAAAACGCTTTATGCTTGTTTATGTTTATACTTTGACTTCAATTTCATTCAAAAGAAATAATCAGAAATACCTTTGTTTGAAATGTGCAGTTGTTTATGTGGGACATTGCTGAGAGACACAAACTAAACAACTGCTGAACAGACCATTTCTCTGCTTTCTTTCAGGCTCTAACCCCCTCACCCCTGATCTGCTCTCACCTGATGACACAAGCATGAGCTTTTCCATGGCGCCTTTCGAGACGGCGTCCTACCAGCCGGCCCCCACGGCTGCTGCTTCCTTTGTCATCAGTGACGTCACAGAGGAGGAAGAACCGGAGGAAGAGGAAGATGAGAAAGATGCCGTCTCTCTGGTTTCAGAGCTGGTCCCTGACCCTCTGCCCCCTGTTTCTATGACAGCATCAGCTACCTTTGATTTGGACAGGCCTAGCATGGACTTCCGGGAGGCAGAGGAGGATACAGTGTCGCTATCAAAGTCCACCAGTTTTGCTGATGTTATGGACATCCTAAAGGACATGAACCGCATGAAGATGAGCAAAGACAGGTAGGAGATGTTGATGTGCAGAAAGCCTCAGAGTTCTCTTATTTTGTTTGCGGTTGTAGTTGTGAATTTAATGTTTTTGGTGTTGTGATGCAGGTACAACAGAGGCTGTACTTCCCTCAGGGAGGAGGACTCGGCCTCGCTGATTTCAGAAGCTCTGAGGAAAAAATTTGTCCTGAAGGATGAAGATGTTGCCTCTGTGAAAAGAAAGTAGTGCGATCATGTTAATAAGAAATACCCGATCCTGCTGCTCCATGTAAGTCAGGGGAGACACTCAGTTTTTGTAGGAAAAAAAAAAAAAAGAAATCGAACCTTTCTCCACAAGTGTTAGGTAACTGTTTTTTCTTAGTTGCTTTTTTCTCTTTTCCTCATGATTTTTAGGCCTTTGCCTGTGGAATATGTACCCGTGGATCCACAACCTCGCTCCTCAGACCCAAGGCAATAGCTGTCTGCCAGAGATAGAACAAAAACACTTTGTCCCAGACACTTAAAACCAGTGCGGGTGCATTGTGAAGGGAAACGGCCAACTCTTGGTAACAGTCAGTTTCAGCACTGCGTCACACAACACTTTCAGTGTGTTTCTCTCTAAAATTTCTTAGTTTTATTTTCGAATGGACTCAATAGTCTTGATGCCAATGATGACCAATCACTTGGTCATGTAAATCTGATTTGCTTTTGTTTTTATAATAGGTCACCGGGGAGGCTGGCATCAAACCCATTATCATTTAGTTTTTGGACCTAAATTGTGGAGTGCTCCTCGCTTTGAAGAGGGCACTGCCTGTCTTTCTTAGTTTTGTTTTCAGGTTTTCCACTAAAGAGATGCAAATAAACCTGTGGTGCGTTTTAGCTATGTAAAGAAGTCCTCTAGCATACTTGAAAATGTGTATGTACAGATGAAACAGCTGTAGTGCATATGCAGGGAAGTACTGCAGGTTAACACGGTGTGTATCAGAAAAATCACTTAGGATGTTTGCTGTTGATATGTGCATTTCAGAACTGAGTCTGTGGAAATGCACAGCGTCATGTACTGTTGTATTGCTTGATCCACTGCACCTCTGCCCTTTAGTTTCAGAGTAACATCCAGATCGATAGTCACTGATTTTAAAACTGAAAGGGGAGAGATTACATGAACAATAATAATAATAATAATACTAATATAGTTGTGAGGACAAAAGAGGGGAAATATGCCCCCATCCTGAGTTGTATTTTCAGTAAAGCCAACAACAGATGCAAGCTTGTACAACTAAGACTCTTAACAAATTTGCCTGTGTGCAGCATGACTAATTGGTAGGGAAAACCATCTGTATAATGTTTATATTGTAATACTAAACAGGTGATTTTACTTTAGGCAGAGACTGAGCTTATGTTAAAAAAGAGCTTTTACATCGTGCAGAGTTTTTACAGAAAAAGTCTATTTAGATCTGTCGACGCCTTACCTGTTCAGATGCCTAATTTTATCCCCTTGTTTATTCAAAGTGCCATGCGTTTGTTTCATCCATCCTGCCCTCCGTTTGTCCTGAACATGCCCTGTGTTCGCCGCTTTTTATATTAAGACTCCCAAGCATACAGTTAGCCTGTTAACCAGCTGTGTGTATGTGTGTGATATTCACAAGTGTTTGTTTGTTTGTTTGTTTTTTAAAAAGAAGAAGAAAGCCGTGGCAAGAAAAATCCTTCCACATGTGTCCCTCCTCCTCTGTTGTTACTGTCATATCTTGGCTGACACGATTGGGGAATTTTCTTTGGTATGGTTTTGCTGTGTGAAAAGATACTGCTAAGATATTTGTGTTTAAACTGAACAAGAATGTGCCCATCCCTGTCGTCGTATGCAGTGGAGTTCAAGTTTGCTTTGACTTGCTGGAACTGGCTCGAAACAAAGTCTCAGTAGTTCGTGTCAAAGGCTTGACATGAACACTGAGGAAAATGCCACATCCAAGTTTATTTTTTTTCCCCATATAAAGCTTTTATTGGTTCTGTAATATTTTGAGCTGGCTACTTGGGTTTCTTCAGTCATCTGTATCACCGACTCCACCGTGACAGCCATCAGACTCTGACTTTAGGTCAGTTTGCTGGTCATAGGTCCTCGGAGTCACCAAGTGGCAAGAGCTCTCCTGCGGATAACTGAGGATGATGTGAAATTGCCAGTGCTGTTATTACAAACAAATGTCCTCTTAGTCCCCTTCTCTCTGTTTGAGGCATTGGATGAGACCCTCTCGTTTGCAATGAACGGGTCTGGTGAACTGGCGCTTATTAAATTTGCCATGCGTGTGTTTAGAGATGGAGGCATCTTCATTGGCTCCAATTTTAATACTCTGTGCACTGTCGCCAGCATGTTCTCCATTTTTGCCTTCATCTCGGTTACGCATTCTACGACTTCTCGGCTCAGCTCTTTCGGCATCTTTTCCGTCTCGCTGTTCTCCACCGCCGCACACCTGCCACATGCAAGGTTAAATAGATTTACTAAGACTCTGGACTTGAAATGATGACCCTTACAATGCATTCACTACCAGCTGCTTCACCGGTCGTCAGACTTACTCTATTTGTTTTGAAATTTTAGTTTGAGCATTTGTCACTGTTGTACCTCCATGTAGTCTTGAGCCTGTCATCACTGGTGGTTTTTTTGTTTTTGTTTTTGTTTTTGGTCATATAGGGACTTGTAAATAAAGAATGTGCTGATGTTTTGAAACAGTGTCATTTTTTAAAAAATTACCATGCAGTGACAGATGTTACCACAAGAAGGCAGTGCAGGTAAACAAAGCAGTTGATCCTCTATTCAAAGGCATGATGGTCCTTTGTTCAGAAACAGTTTGGCAGGTCTAACTTCAATTAAATAAGGAGGCAACCTACTATTAGTTTTAGCACTGGTGCAAAGTAACTTACAAAGTAAAATACATTTCTGCATGTACTGTGCCGAAGCGTAATTTGAAATTTCTTGTTCTTTGTTTTAGAAGGTAATTGATACTTCAAAGGAAATTAATGGACTTTTTTTTTTTTTTTAAAGATGAAACTAAGTACACATTAACTAGATAAAGTAAATGATCTAAATCATATTCCAACATAAATTTCATATCAGGTGGACAGAGTGGAATTCTCATAGACTATAGATTTATGTATGGTATTCACTTATTTTGCATTGTATGTTATATTTTTTACATTATGCTCAATTATAAATAATAAAATTATTCCACTGCAAGTCACAACTAAATTTCGTGGATTCAGCTGTTATTGTCACCCAATACAGAATATTTTATTGATATATTAGTAGTGATGCTTTCATATGCAAGTAGTATCATGGTGTCAAAATAGAGCTAATTTTATCTTGTGCAAAAATGAGTCGTTTGGCCCTAACAATGTCAAAATGCTCACAGTCAACCAAAACAATGCAAACAGTTGTCAAATAAATACAGAAGTTACAAAGGGTCTTTGAAATGTAGTAGGAAGGAAAACGTAGCATAACATCAAAATCCTCAGCTTTAAGTGCCTTCAAAATTACTTCTGTAAATGATCTGAATAACTGTATTTAGTTGCTTTCCTTTCCAGATATATCATTCATTATCACTCATGTAGACAATGTTAGATAAAGTTTAAGTGCATGTAATATCACATCATACTAAATCTGACTAAATCTCTTCACTTGATTACTCTAGTGGAGTGTCTGTACTCATGTGATTTTCCACAATTATTGTTAACCCACATTCTTTCCCATTTCCTGTTCTTTCTCGGGATGATCCAGCCCCTTAGTGAGTCGCAGTCTATTTTCTGTGAGAGTCCTTGGCCTACTTTGTCCCTCTTCACCTCCACGATGGACTTCCTACCTATTTTAGATACAGGGAGATGTCTGTGGAGAGCTCAATTAATAGGTCTCAGTGTCAAAATGAGGCTCTTCTAAACCTATAAATAAAGGCCTTTAGTTCAAAGTGACATTGACACATTTTCATCACTACGACACTCATTAGAAGTATTTCAAAGCGGGCTAATGCACTTTTGAATGAGCAGCTGCAAAACGTTGCTTTGAAATGTCAAAAGTGATTAAACTTGACAGAACAAACCCAAACTTGGAGTTTCACGTCAGAGACGTGCGTCTTTACTTAGAGGTTGCTGTTCTTATAAATCCTGTCATAAATGAATTCTATATTTCTGACATCAAACTTACTTTTAACAAGTCAGACAGCACAATCTGCACCCTATCAGACAATAGACCACACCTCAAATGATCACACTTTACAAGGCAAAATTGAATATTTGCTCAGACATTATAACTGAGTCAGGAATAATTAAACAACTCATATAGTAGTAGACCAATCGTTAGAATATGATTCCCAGTTGCTTGATTATTATTATTATGTAAACAGGCTAAGATACACTTAGTGGATACTTTATTTGGCACACCTGTTCAACTTGCTCAGGAAGCATATATCTAATCAACCAATCACATGGCATCAGCTCAATGCATTAAGGTATGTCGACATGGTCGACATACCTTAATGCATGACCTGCTGAAGGTCAAACTGAGCATCAAAAACAGATAAAAAGGTCATGTAAATGATTTTGAATGTGGCATGGCTGTTGGTGCAGGTCTTAGTATTTCAGAAACTGTTGATCTACTGAGATTTTCCCACACAGTCATCTCCAGGGTTTAGTAGTGTAAAAAAGAGAAAACCAGTTTTGCTGGCATTCGCATGGTTGGTTAAGAAAATGACATAAACAACATGAAAGCATGGCTCCATCCTGCCTTGTATCAACAGTTTAGGACGTTCGTGATGTAATGGTGTGGAAGACATTTTCTTGGCACGCTCTGGGCACCTAAGTACCAGCTGAGAAACACAGGTGTTAATATGAAACACCACAGCCTACCTGAGTGTTGCTGACCATGTCCATCTCTATATGATATTACAGTGTACACATCTTCTGATGACTGCTTCCAGCAGGATAGCAGGCTGTGCTACAAAGCTTGAATCATCTGAAACTGATTTCATAAATATAACAATGAGATCACTGTACTCAAATGGTCTCTACAGCAGAGGTGTGGACTCGAGTCACATGACTTGACTCGAGTCATTAATTTTATGACTTTAGACTTGACTTGAAAAATTGTTCCAAGACTTGTGACTTGACTTGGACTTGAACCTGGTTACTTGAAAAGACTTGATATTTTACCCCAAATCTAAAATTTAACACACATATTATATTTAAAAAAAAGTGAGCACCATTAATTCAGTTCATTCATTCCTTCTTACCACACTCTGTATGTGTGTGTGCGTGAGCTGCAGCACAGCCAATCAAATTAACCAGATTTTTAAAAACAAACAAACAAACAAAAACAAAAAATGCTCAAGCCAAATATTTTTCATTGAATGTTTATTCTGTAAATTTATAGTTTAGAGAAAGACTATTCTTGCAGCTAAGTTGAATTGAGCTGTATATTATAGAGGTGCAATTTCAAAATTTGTGTATATTTTGTAAGTTCACTTGTTTCATCAGGTGTTGAAATAAACGCAGATTTAAAAAAGAACACATGATCTATTATTTACATTTAACATATAATTGCAACTTCTTTTTTTTTTAAAGACTTGAAATTCAAAGTTTTGGACTTGGGACTTGACTTGAGAGTTGTCCGTCTTGACTTGAGACTTGACTCTGACTTGAGGATAAAGACTTGAGACTTACTTGAGA
>VVHJ01037416.1:0-21696 GCA_015107715.1 Tylochromis polylepis
TCAAACAATGAAACACAGCCATGTATCCATCCAATTAAACCCACAGTAACTGCTGCCATCAGTCCAGGCAGGTCAGCCTGACAGTAATAATCTCAAAGATCCCATCAGCTCAGCAGCTGTGGGTGATGCTGGCTGGGCTAAGTCTGCGTGTGTTGTAATCACCATAGCATAAACACATCAGCAGGTAGTAAAGCCAGACCTCATGTGGGATTTTTACCTGTTAGAAAACATGGGTGTTAAATTCACCTCAGAAGGGTAAACAAGCCTCAAAGCAGCCAAACGTGTGCACACAAACAGCCTGAAGCTGTAACACAGACTGAAGGGGATGGGGCTTAATATGTAAGTTTATTTAAGGACACTAGTGACGTAATATCATGAAGTCCATTTTTGTGGATCCCGTGCTTCACTACTGATAACAATCATTTCTTAAGTTTCTTTAAGAGTCTGCTGTGTATTTCAGCTATTTTAATTTCAGCCTCAAATTGCCACTACCATGGTTCTTTGGTTTCAGGTCCAAGCCAACCATTGCTCTGACAGCTGGATATTTTCTGAAATTTTAATTGCCATACCTTGTGTAGATATTTTTATTTATTTAAAAATGTGCCTGTACTACAGGAATCGACTCTCCAGCCAGTAAGGTGTGTTTAAATTGGCGCAGGTGATGCCGCTCATCACCATCCAGACAGTAATGCATTTTCCCAAGAGAAGCCTCTCCTGATTTGTAGAGCTCTTCGTCACACGTCACTGGGATTGGCACTGCTTTTATAGAAATTTGTGACCAGACTCCGTGCATAACAAATGGCTGCACAAATGATAGTTAAAGCAGGGTCCTTACAGTGGATTTGTGCTTCTCTAACCTGACAAACATATTGCGCTGGTGCAGTCTGCACAGGTAGAAATGCTGGCAGTAGCATTGGCCACTTGCGCAGCCTACATCATAGATTGAAAACAGTTTAAGTTTTAGCTATATAGTGCTAAATTACAACAACAGTCGCCTCAATGCACTTTATATTGTAACGTAAAGACAATAATAACGAGAAAACCCCAACAATCAAATGACCCCCTATGAGCAACCACTTGGCGAAAGTGGGAAGAAAAAGCTCAATTTTTTTTTTTTTTACATTAAGAAAAACCAAAACCAGGCTCGGGGAGGGACGGCCATCTGCCACGACTGGCTGGGGGTGACGAGAGGAAGACTGGATAAAAGACACGCTGATGATTAAATGGAGAGTGGTGTATAAACACCATATAGTGAGTGAAGAAGAAATACTCTAAACTAGTCTAAACTAAGTCTTTCACACAGCAGCTGATCCCCTGCAGCTGGGTTACTTAAGACAAATTAGAAAATGGGGATATGGTTGAACTGATAAGTGTTAAGTCAAATTGAACAACACAATGCCAGCATCCAAAATCATCTGCATATTAACCCAAATGTAGCCACAAACTTCCTTATATTTGAATGAATGATCTCTTACATAAGGGCAGGGGAGGATCAGGCAGCTGGATATACTGTAGATTGGTGTTAGTGGTTAAATCGAAAATGTGTGTTTTCAGTTAAGGTATTGTTCACATCACATTATTACTTTTCAGTGAATAAACAATACTAATTTTATTGTACTTTTTTTTTTTTTTCCCCTCTTCAGCTGTTAAAGATTACGAGACTGCTGCAAAACACAGCGAGGGGGACCGTCACATCAAAGAAGGTCTGGAAAGAGCACAGCGGCTACTCAAACAGTCTCAGAAGAGGGATTATTATAAGATCCTTGGAGTGAAGAGGTGGGAAGTGGTCAATGGATTTGGGAATTTTAGCAAGAAAATTGAACACATTATTGCCAATCAGATGGGGGAGATTAATCTTGAAAAGTAGTTTTTCTTATGAAAGACCGCATCAGAACACATCTCATGATTTGCTTTCAGGTTGCTTTTTTATCAGGCCAAAACATCACTGCTCTTGAATATTTCATAATCAATGCCTTTTGAACATGTTTGAGTTCAAAAAGTCTACTGATAATCCAAGATGAAATACAAATTTACAACCATGGAGGCATTTGTATTACACTGGAGCCAGAAAACTAACTCTGACACTTGGATGAGTATTTTTAGGTCTGGCTTATGTCAAAATGAGGAAAGAAAAGCTTTTCTTATCTTTGACAAATGTGCTGATAATGCTCTCCCGGTGGTCACAGAACTGCCCAGAAAAAGGAGATTATCAGAGCCTACAGGAAACTGGCACAACAGTGGCACCCGGACAACTTCCAGGATCCAGAGGAAAAGAAGGCAGCAGAGAAGAAGTTCATAGACATCGCTCAGGCTAAAGAGGTTCTCACTGATCCAGGTAAAGTGTGTGTGTGTTGAAAGTTGTTAATGCAAGCCTAAATCACTTCTAGAGTTGCTGTAGAGCTTACCATTTACCATTACCCTTTAGATTGGTCTCTACAGCCCTAACACTAATGGTTTTAGAAAAAGAAACATCGATTTCTAATTCAAGTGTTCAAGTGTGTGACAAGAATCTGCACGTTTTCCTAGAGATGAGAACCAAGTTTGACCACGGAGAAGACCCCATGGATCCAGAGAGCCAGCAGGGGCACCATCATCATCATTTCCACGGCTTTCAGGGTTTCAATCCATTTGGCTCCGGGCCCTTTAACTTCAAATTCAACTTCAACTGAACTTACTCTTCAGCACAGCTGGAGTGAATATTTGTACTTTCCTTCCTATTTAAAAGGGAGATCGCTGGCATAAAAGGACTGTTGGTTCACAAGTGTCATAAAAATGTGGAGCATAAGGTGACTTTGATTCAGTGACCCAAATTAATTAAAAATGCGTCTTTGCTGTGGAAATCATAAAACTCTGAATTTCAGCTGGGGGAAGGGTCTCCTACTGTGTTAACAAATATCGGACTTGTGTGAAGCGGCTTTTATCTGTCAAATCTTACTCTTGTATCCTCTCCACACATTGTACAATCACTTCACATCCATTCGTAGGAATGTATTTGTACAGAGGTACAGTATTATTTTTGTATGAATGGAGGGTTTTTTTTTTTAACTGTAAATAAAGAGCTATTTATGTACATTAAACTGAATCGAGAGCATTGCTTAACAGACGTGGACAGAAACTAAATGGTAATAATTATGACTTCTGAAATTCACACTGAAATGATATATTGAAGAACAGATTGCAGACCAAGGAAAATCTCCTTAAATACGTCTTTTGGAGCATGAATCATCCACTGACCTCAGTGGTGTGCACAACTCGCAAACAATTTTTGCAGTGCAACGACGTTCCGTAGCAAAGGTTTATTCTTGATCCACCAAACAGTAATATAAACAGTTCAGTTTGACACAGCACGGTGAAAGATGGGTGCCCTGAGAGCAGCCTTCCTGCACCAATTTCTTTTCTTTTTTCTTTAATGTTCACTTTTAAGACAGAAAAATCTACCGTTTGCTTCAGTCCAGCAGCAGCACTGATCTTGGGACATTTGATTCCTGAGACAAAACACTGGTTCATTGTGGAATTGAAACAAAAACAAACTGTAGAAGTACAGTGAAGTTGAAGATGCATAACATGTAAACACATTGTAATAACTTAAAATCCCCTACTATCCACAAACCATGACCTTAAGTATGCAAATGAGGAGTTTTTCATCCACAATATTAAAGTCTCGCCAGAGGGATGTACCACAAAGCAAGATGAATGGGCTAGAAGAATGATGACACTAAAGACAGAGATTTCAATGTCACAAAGGTGGCTCTCTTTACTTATAATGCACTCCTTACCTGGTCCTGAGGTTAGGCTTACAGTTTTGACAGTTCTGAATGACGGGCTGCTGTAAAGAGTGCCATGTGTTCATGAGTTTTTCCAACATCATTCTTAAAGAATGACAGACTCTCTGCTGTGGGAATGCTGTGTTATATATAAACCCACAGAGATGTACATTAGTACAGTAGCAGTAAACTGGCAGAATCCACATACATTCAACTGATGATGCATAAAATGCATAAATACGCTTTTACGACTGGTTCTGATTTGCTGCCAAGTCACAGTGAAAGCTCAGTCAATAAAAGTAATTTAGGTTTTAACAAAAAAGTCAAAAGGATAATCACCACCTTCATTCCACAGTGGTGTTAGCCATGTAGTTACTTCAATGGATACTTAAGGAGTACCTGAATATGTATATACGGTACATCAATCAGAAAAATCAAACTGAAATAAATACATCTTTTAAAACTGGTACACAAAAAAAAGTTTCCAGGCTCTTGTGCCAATATTAAAAATGTAACCTATTTTTAATTTAATAACTGTGTTATAGTGGCTGAGGAAGTACTTATTTACCTTTACTTAAGTAAGAGTAGCAGCACTCTGCTTTCAAAGTCATGAAAGAACATGAGTACAACAAATATACCTGAAATAAACTACATACTCATTATGCAGGATGGCCCTTTTCAGAATTAGATACATTATATTAACTGATTCATGTTTACATCAGTTTAATGGTGCAGCTGGAGCTAAAGATTACTGTAATTACTTTATTTAATGGAGGCTACCTTAATTCATAATAATAAAAGCTAATTTATTGATTATGTTTGCAAATTAATGTGTAGCTCAATCTTTAAAATGTAGAGAACAACATTTGCAGTAGAAGTAAAACGAAGCCAACCCCGAACTTGGCTGAAGTGAGTTGGTCCATTTTCGTAAGTGTGGGCCCGGACCTGAAGCCTAAATAAAAAGGCCTGGGCTAACAAATAACATTTACAACCACTGTCATCACACTCTAATTATATCTGATTCAGGCTTTAGCTTTTATGATGAGCTAATGCAAAGAAAAAGCCTCACTATGTTAAACTTGCTTGCAGTACACCCCTCCTGGCTGCTGAACCAGCACCATATGTTACACAACACTCTTTGTTTTGCCCGCCCGGCTCTCAGTTGTCTCACAGGGTGTGCACGGGACACAAAGACGGCAACAGTTGTGCCGCTCTGCTTTTACATTTATTTTTAAGTGAAATATTTTTCTTCACCTCTCCAGGTTGAATGTGGTCTGCCATTTTAGCTTGAAGTCAAACACTGGGATATAACTTAAGAAACAAGTTAATACTTTTACCGTCTAAGGAGGGAATACTTTTTCATCACATGGTTAAAAGAGACTTTTAGGAGTCGAGAGAAAACATCAAAAGAACAATTAGTGATTTTAAACAACTTTTTTTTTACATTACAGGTTACCTTAAATCATAAAAAACAATCAAACAAACAAACAAAAAAACCAATGGTTTGCACTACAGAGGTGAATGCATGGCTACACCTGAGGGGACAGAGCTGATGACAGAGCTACATGTGCTTGGGACAAAGACTACACCGTCACCCACCACGATCCATGTCGGAGTCTTTGAAATACAAGAGCAGCATAGTTTGTATATTGATATTCACAATGTTTGCTACAGTTAAAAAAAAAAGGGTTTTATCCCCCCAAAATAATGTAAAATAATGCCAACTAGCACATTTGTAGCTTAAAGCCTGGGCAGGTAACATGTTTTCTGGTATCCAGGAAAACCTTTCAGTGTGTTTTAATTTCCGTGGTCTGAGAGGGAATCGGAGGGAACAGCAGTTTTTTTTTTTAGCTCTTTTCAGGTTTGAGAAAATTTAGGCAGGGACAAAAGATGATGGCCAATCACAGGTCTTTTTGGGGGGAAAGGTAATAAAAGTAATATAATGATGGATAATTCTTCTTTCAGAACATGCTGTACATCACTGGGTGGCAAAATGGCAGAGGGAACTGCTGCAGGAGAAGCGTTGTTTCCTAAATTTCTGCTGAGGCGAGCTTTACATTTCAGATGTGTAGATAAAAAAAAAAAAGGAGGTTTAACACTTTTGTTTTTTATGTAACTTTAAAAGCAATTTTAAAAATCTTTCATTTGGCAGTTCAGTCATAATGTTTTCATAATTTCAAATTAAGAAGATGTAAAAGTAGCGTTTAAAAGTTTTAAATTAAAACAAAAAGAAAGGAAGGTTAAATTAGATTCTTAGAAATGTGCCTTCCCTAATTTAATTCTTTGCTCACATTATCAGTGCAATAAATGCCCACTGTTTGTCCTTCAGCACGTACCTAATAAAGCCCCTACTGGCCTCACGCTTTTACTCTTTCTCTGTTAGCTTCATTTTTCAGGAACCACTTACTTAACAAGATGTGTCTGTAGAGCTCAGCACACCACGGGTTCATGGCTGGCAGTTAACAATTACACCACTTGTTGATTCTCTAAGATGTACCGAGCGCAGAAGCAGGTATGGCGTCTGAAAATATCACATCCTCCTCCAGCTGGGGATGTAACACTCCATGGCTATGTTTAGATGGAACTGTCTGTCTTCAAGCTTCACAGGTGGCCTGCGTGCAAAAGGTGCCTGCCTCCTTCCTCTTCAGCATGGTGCTGGCAGACACTAAAGTTCATCACGGCGGTTGTCTGCTGTGCAGAGGGTGGAAGGGGAAAGTTGGAAAGAAATGCTGAGAATGATCACAGTGGTAAGAGAAGGGGTAAGAATAACCGTGCAGTAGAACAGAAAGACTTTATAGTCCTATAAATATATCATTAGTAACCTTTTTTATGTTGTGAGGCAGCGGGAATCCGTTTTTGTGTTGTTGCGTCTTCCTGTTCCTGGACCCGTCTCAGCAGCTCTTTGATCTCCTTGTCATATTCAACCCACTCGGGCACAATCCTTGCTGCAGCCACTAGCTTGGGTTCCTTAGTCATTGGGTTATTGCACTGAACGAGAAAAGCAGATAAAAACACATCAGTCATGCCACCAGTGATGCTCTCTCCCAACAAGTCAGATCGTCACTCTTAGCGCTGTCTGTGACAGGCATTTAAACCTAATTTGATTTCCAATTCGGTTAAAAGGACATTAGGCTATGTCTTGTGTCTGAATTACCAAGTGGTGACCTATACTACAATGAAACAATACTTCCTATTCCAGTCTACTGGAGCCTGTCCAGTAATTCTCTAAATTAGTTTAGGACACTGCAGGATTGCTCCTCGGCTGCTTCCTAAATACCAATGCCTCATGGACGACTGTGGCAGTGACAATACTCTTACATTTTAGAGCTGTAGCAGCTGCAACACGCTATTACAACAAATAAAGCTGATAATAAGGCATATAATGTGGCACAGAGATATTTTTCAGTTAACACAAAAAGAACTTAAAGAGGAAGAAGACAAAAAACACAGTTCCTTTATTGAGATTGTGAAACCCACAAATTTCATTTGAAGCTGAATTTTTCAGCAAATATCGTGTATCCCACTTAGCCTCCCACATTATTACTTAGCATTACGCAGTCAAATCTAACTGCTGTGGGACTCACCAGGTCTATAGTCTTAGCAGTGGTTTTAGAGGTATCATCGCACCATGTCTCACACCACAGCCACTCCTGAGGAAGAGACTTGATGGCTACCTGGTGAATCATGTTGTTAGGAAGGTCCTACAAATATCGCAAAACAAATATCACATATTAAGAAGTAAATTAAGTCTTGAAAGAGCAAACTCTACAACACGTAATCCGACTGCAGTATGCCTGAGGTATGTACCTGGTCCAGGTTAGACAGACTGTTTGGGTCTTGGCTCAAGGCTTGGTACTGGCCTCGTAATCTGTCCCCTGCTGCAATTTTACGGAACTTCTTCAAATCGACTACATATAAGGCGCTGGAAGAAATATGAGTGGAGAGAGAGAGAAAGGAGACATGGAAAGCAGGTGTTAGAAAACCATTTCCTGAAAGGGGAAATCCCACCGGAATGAAACAAAAAAGTAAATGAAGATAAATACCCCAGCCGCATTCACATTATTGTACCTGACACAGTATATTAATAAACCCAGAGGTGCAGAATATGTAGTTTCACTTAACACTTATTAGATTTAAGTCTCCCAGAGGATATTCAATGCCTTGTGTTTTTCCTGGTCTCACTGATCATCTCTCATGTTTGCTGCTTTTGTCCTGCTCTGTGGAGCTTAGCACCATGCTGGTATCCAATCAAGTTGCTGTGGTTTTCTGACTTTTCTTGTTCCGACACTATCAGTCGGTGGTGAAGTGAAACGTTCTGCTCTCTGTTCATCCACTGGCTGCCTCGCTGTCTGATTAGCCATCACACTGACAGAAGGAGAATTCAATACCACAAGCCTAGCAAGGAGCAGAACATTTTATTCATGACAATGATTTATGATTTTATATGTGCCATGACTGTATACCAAAATAAAGCACTTAACTCTAAGCCCACCTATGTAAACGGCCTCTGACAATAAGTTAAATAAGTACAATTTTAAATGCAGTCCTTGTAAAAAAGAAAAAAAGAAAACAAAACTACATCCTTTTTTAATTCGAAGTTTTTAATGTATGACACCATATTATACCGCGTCATTATTTATTTAGCAAAAAACTAAGCCAATTGTGGAAACAGTGTGACATAGGAATTAACACAATGCAGTGGAGGAAAAGACATCAGCAATGATCTTAGAGAAGCAATTGTTGCTGTCAATCAATCTGTGAAGGGTTATAAGGCCATTTTCAAACTATTTAAAGTCCATCATTCTACAGCGAGTGACATTCGCAAGTGGAAAACATTCAGGACAGTTGCTGATCTTCCCAGCAACATATAAAAGATCAATCAGAGATCAAATGATTAGTGGAAGTGTACCTGATGTGGTATTTCCTGTGTCCAAGATGTGACGCCCAATATCCAGTTTTCCAGAAACGATACCCTTCCATCTCTCTGCGGCTATCACAAAATGGTGTGTAGCCATAAGGAGCACCCTCCAAGTCTAAATCCCTCAACTCTTTCAAATCAGCCCGAACTATCTGCAAGACACAGCGAGGATAGACTTTGGTAAGCAGCCAAAGGACAGATGACACTTCAAAAAAGTCTCACTTTCAGTTGCACACTCCAATATAGCGGTTTCCTACGTCATTTCGGTTTGATCCTTACCTGGTCGGCATCCACAAAGATGATCTTGTCCACAGCTAAAGGGAATAGAACATCCAGGAAGAGGATCTTATATCCCCAGATAATCCTCTGCTTCTCAGTCTGCTGGTGGAGCCAGCGGGGCCACTTGTACTGCACTAACTCATACCGAAAGCCGTACGACTCTGCCATGTGAGAGATGGTCTCCTGACCACAGCAAAAATGAAGTCCAGAGGTTAAATTGATGAAATACAAAAGCATGGTTTGCCTAGCAAAACAGTTATGTGATGTAGCAAAGGGTTACTTTGAAAGAAGGAGATAGGTAATTCTTGAGAAACCAGAATTTGACGGGTGTTTGTGTATGCCGAAGCACAGACAGCATCATTATTCTGAAATGGAGACAGAATGGGAAAAGGTTAAGTTTGAGGATCAGGGATAAGAGGAACACAATGCGTAGCGCTTGAAAGGGAAGCGTGTGTTTGGAAAGTAAAACTGACCCACCTCAGAAAACGCTCATACAGATGGCCCGAGGCCACAGAAAATATGTTCAGAACGTCGTCTTTTTTCTTTTCTCCATCATCCTTCTTTGAGCCACCACCTGTGATGCTGTAAATGAGACCATAATACACGAGTCAGTTGTGTTTGGATGGATGCGTGTTTTTCAAACAGTGACAATAAATCAAAACTAAGCCAACAGCCACCATGCTTTTGTAGTGCCAGAGGTAACAGCAGCTGTAACAGCCATCAGAAAACACTTCCAAACAAACCATGCAACACAATGCAACACGCCGAGATGATTTATTCAAATAAAATTATAATAACGGGGATGGAAATGCTGTGGAAATCAACACATTTGATATGATTTTCAGCTCCTGCTGGCTCCCAACAAGAGGGCTGAAATAAAGTGTTAGAACAGACCCAGCAAACATTTAGTCAGCTCTCCATGTTTCCATCCCCACAACATTAACAGAGTCCACGACACAAAGTGAATGATTAATTTGAAAAACGAATCACTTAAGATCTATGCAGAGATGAGCTGCTTTAAATGAGAGCATCATGTCATAGGATCAATGACTTTCGCAGGGATGACACAAATACTTCTGGCACCATTTTTAATGATTCAAGCTGTAAAGTGTAAGTGCACTATTACTATTCAGCGGTGCAATTTTGACACACTGTGGCATTTGTGCCACTTCAAAAGAAAATGGGTTATAATGCAAAAACGAATTATCATACATTATAGTTAATTGTGTTAGGGCTTGGTTAAAAATCAAGCCAATCACATCAGTGTCCATTATCCCCTTTAAAAGCAACTTCTTCATGTAATAATGTAGAAAGTCTGTGGCAGCTTTTCCTGAGGACAGACTTCCCCTGAAACATGCAGACTTATCTATAGTAGCTCTTTTAATTATTTTTTTTTGTAAACACAAATTTCCTTTGCTTCCAAATTTGATTGGAATTATGATCCTCACAGTTTATTTAAACTTTTATGTTGTTGCTTTACACAGTTTGAATTTTCATTAGTTATTTAAAAAAAAAATTCATTTCATAATTAAAACTGGGATGCTTCAGGTGCAATTCTAGCAGACCCGTTTTTAAAGAATTATCCACATGGCTGTTGCCCAAGTACCCTGGTGTCGCTGGATGAGGGTACACAGGAAGAATGGCCCTGAAGGAATTACATGATTACAACCGAATGATTTAAATGACTTAAATACATTTTTAAAAAATGGAATGAACTGAATCAGCCTCGTATGGGAACGAGTAGTATATTAATTGCATAGCAGATGGAAAAATCTATATTGTTTGTTGGAAACAGGTCTCTCTCATAATTGAGACACTGAGTCTCAATGGGACTACCTGTATAAATAAAGGTTATATCATTTAATTAATTAAAAAAAAATCAACAGCTATTAGAAAAAACACCAGTAGTTTTTCAAATGTGAAGACAGAAGATCAGCGTGATTTTGTAGGGTAATGTGGAATACACATATGAAGATAATACCAAGCAAGTCAGCACATTACCTTTCAGCTTTTAATTAAGTTAAATGTAAAGTAACAGATCGATGAGCTAAAATATTTATATGCTGAGATAAGGGCACAAATGCAGGAAAAAATCCAAAGTAAGGACACTCTCCACACTTGGGAATGCATCAACATACCCTAAGCGCTACTAAAGAGCAGTGGTTCATGATGCAAGGCACATTTAGTGGACAGAAATCAGGACTTGTGCTGGAGGGTAGATGAGTCTGCAGTCAAACTGTGTCCTTGTCTGTAATAGACTGCTGATGAGGGAAGGAGTGTCTCTCCCACACTCAATCACAACCACAACCTCAGCCCCCAGGCTTCAGGAAGACACCAGTGAGTGAGAGGGAGGTGTGAAGGGAGGGGAGGGAGAATACAGTTTGTCCCTGCATGTCCTCTAAAACCAACTCTTTCACGCACATCTAACCGGTAAGAAAGATATACCCACAAAACACAAACACTCTGAGGGCCCATGACAATCCTTTATTTATTTATTTATTTATTTTTTAAAATCTGTAGTTCTGAAAACACTGTGCCTGCACTCCTCCTCAAGATAAAGTATGACTTTTGATAGTTGAACAGTTGGCTTCTGGGTAGTCACCACACATCAGTGGGATCTGGGGAAGCCGACTGCCTGCCATGACTAAGCCAGCCATTATGAAGGGCCTCCAGCACAACAACAGGGTTCCCAAGATAAGCAGCTTTGGAGGGTCAGGTGAGAACCTGTTTGGCTGACTCACCCAAGATAATCTGGATCTCTGGAAGGGTCCACAGAGCTCTGTACAAATTCTGAGCTGTGGACAACACCAACTGGACAAAACTCTACTTCTGTTTGTCCTTTGCCGATATAGATTGAACAGGTTCTTTCGACATTTACTGAGTCATTCATTGCCCCCATTGTAACTACAAATACACCTATATATACACGCAACACACCATGACAGGTGAAAAATAACATTCAGCTTCTCCATTATGGAGACTCAATACATTTGCCTTACTCAATCTCTGTATATATAGAGCAATATAAGAAACCTAATAACAAAGATTTCAGTAAATAAATACATGGAAAAAAACCTTTCTATTCTAGCTATCTGGATTCAGTTTAGAAAAACAATGACACAAATGTGCTTTTTACAGCACCCTTCACCTAAAAGCATGAACGTCTCCCTCAGGTAACATCAGCGCTGCTCTCTCTCACACCCCATGTGGCCCAGATACTAAGAGCAGCATAATGAACATTGCTAAGTTCCCCTGGCTGGGTAGAAACAATTACTTAATTTTTTCCAAGCTAGAGACAAAGGGCAGAGGCAGCTAAATGAGAAATTTCAAAAGAAACAAAGAGAATACGCAAGAATATGGGGGAAAATCCATTTGCGCTCAGTCCTGTTATTGCTCTAAAGTGATTTAACTTTAAAAACAATCAACAACTCTGTTACTTAGACTTAGTGATGCTTGTTGACATGACTGCATCTCAGTATTTCTTTGGAAGACTGAGGAAATACATTGTCTTCAGTCCTGCTTTTTACAATGAGTCTCTCGAACTATTTTAAGGATGCAAAAGATGTAATGCTTTAAGGTCACCGTTACCATTAAATTGACTATTTTTTGTAAAATCACAAATTGCAATGTCTTTGATGAAATCTTCAGGTTCTAACTTTATAATATCTATGCTATTAAATAGCTGCCCTCAGTTGCTTCTTGTTTGTGGGTCTTTCTGACTTGAGTACCTGAAAAGCTGTTCCACTGGGCTGAGACAGGTGACTGACCTGGCCATTAAAGAATATCCCATTTCTTTGCCTTGAGTTGCTCTTTGGTTGCTTTTGTGGTGATAATGGTCATTATCAATTTATACTATGAAGCACTGAGTGATACGTTTTGCAGCAATTTGCTGAATCTTAGCAGAGAGCATAGTCTGTACACTTCAGAATTCTATCAGCATTCACGCCATGCATAAACACTAGTGACTCTATTCCACTGGCAGCCGTACATACCATTGCCAAAGCATTTCCTTCACCATGTTTGACAGATAATGTGGTATCTGGTGTTTGACATGCTGCTTTGCTCCTTCTCCATACTGTTCTGTTTCCTTCATCTGGCCTTCCTGTTCTTTAGTGTAGCCGGTGGTTTACAACCTTATTATCAGGCCTCTGTATTTACATTCATGAAGGTGTCTCTTGATTGTAGACTCTGAAAATGATACGCCTACCTCCTCTAGAGTGTTCTTCATTTGGTTAGATGTTCTGAAGAGACTTTTCTCTCTGGACTTTATATCGAGATCCAGTGAATAGCTAGTAAATACAAGCTCAACACTTTGAATCAACTCTAGATGTTAAATTTGCTGAAGTTTTAATTATTGAGATAAAAGGCCTCACTTGACAGTTTAACTGCTCCTCAGTCTATTGTCCAATTGCCTTTGAGGCTCCGAAATGAAGGACTTTGCATAAAAAAGCTTTAATTTTTAAACAGTCAATGCAATAATTTTCCCATACTTCTTGAATTAACACAGAAGAACTGCACTTCAGTCACATCTTTATTTTATAATGGTGGTGTATGAGGCAAGATTACAAAAGAAAAAATAGTGTCATTGTTCAAATACTAATGGACTCGACTGTTTATTGTTATTATGGTGGAAATTCACATTAAACATTAAACATGTTTAAAAGTGTCAAATGACCAATTCAGTATATGTACAAGTAATTCATGTGAGCCAAAACTTGAGGCTTCACGCTGGCTCTTAATCCTCAGTTTCAGACGGTTGTTTTTCCTATTCTTTGCTCTGCAGGATGTTAATGAGAAGAGATATCCTCTTTTATGGACAACAGGCTTCTAACAGACTCGAGACTTGTCTGTCCTGGTTTTGAAAGGAGGAAAGAAAGCACTCGCTTCTACAAAGGCAACTGAATTTTAATTTTAGATATATACATTACAGCCACTTAAGGGGGATTTTTCCCCCCTAGAAACCATCTTATTAAGCCTTTTATGTAACATTTTAATGCTATGAGTATTGCCATTACTTAAGCATAAGCCTAGCATGGGATAATAAATGCAACCAAGTTAGCAAATGGTCTTAAGAATCCATCCAGTTCAATTTGTTAAATTATTTAGCAGGAGAGATCCTACTCCAAGCACCTCCGCCAACACATCAAGGACATGGTTGATTGTTCATTGGTACTGCAGTTAGAGCTCTGACTGCAAGTACTTTCTGATGGCAAGATTCAACTACACTTGATAATACAAAAACACTCCAGGATACATGTTCAGGGCTTCGCGGCCCACAGATAATATCTAGACTTGATAAGCACTATATAATCCAATAGCAAAAATAAAGCACACTACTGAATGTGAGGCATAACAGATCCAGCACTGTGGCGAAGAAGTGCACTTAAGCAACAAAGCTGAACAGACTTCCCCTTTTACCTTTATGGCTTCCCACACTTCTACTGTCTTTCAATAGGAGAGCTTCTCCACTCATTAATTCACTCTAGTTTTTTAAGCATAGCAGCAGGTATAATGTCATCACAAATAAATCATTAATGAGTCTCATTTTGTCTGATGCTAGAGCACAAAAACTCAATAACAAAACATCACAGACGATGACATCAGACAAGCTGTTTATTCCTGCCAAACCCTGTCAGGGTTTAACCACCTGCTCAAAGTGCACCAGCTGAACTTCAGTCCCCATATACCATCTTCTCCAGTGCCTCAATCAGAGGCTGAAGTAAGGCTAAACATTCTGAAATGCCGTCCAACATGAAACATGCAAGTTCTACAACATGAAGTTACTTGGCCAAGGGCTTGTATCTGTACATGGAGCTTGTACATTTCATCTTGGCCAATTTCAGGCTGTGATTCCAGATCTGTTGCTCTTCTTAGTTATGATATAATGGGTACTGCTCTTCTGTTCTCTTCCAACAGACAGGTGACAATATATATTCCCAGAACAAGGGTAAAAAAAAAAACAACACACACACACACTAAACTCTCCTACTTTATGCTACTTATGTTTGCAAAATAGGATTTGTGATGAATCCAGTAGCACTGTTTTTGACTATGATTTCTGATTCTGAACATTACAGCTTAATACTGTGTGTGTGCAGATATAGGAAAATGAACACAGTAAAAAAAAAATTTGAGCCTACACATGAATACAGGCTGCAACACTACCTCGTGATTTGTCAAAATTCTAGAAAAAAAAAATCATCACATGAATAAATGAATGTAATAAAAAAAAGAAAAAAAAACCCTCTACAGTATTACCATTAGAATAGAATATCAAGACTGATTCCCATTCATTACAATACTTACGAGAGTAGCACTAAAAGCAACCAATAAACACTGCATGCTAATGAGTATGACGAAGAGGTATTAGGTGTTAAATGGTTTGCAGCGAAACTGCCTACCTTTTCTCAAATGTGCTCCAAACACTTCACACAGCAAGCATTAAGTGAGGAGACAGGATCACACAGTTAGGAAGGATTGGGGGAAAACACACACACAAATGCACACACATACCTACAGAAGCACATATTTTTTGCAAGACTAGATCTTACAGCATAATATTGCAGTCTGGATCCAGGGGAGGAGTAAGATCTCCTGAAACCGCAATGTATAATTGACAAACGGAAGGCGCATCAGCACATCTATCAATCCATCAATGGGCTCACAGCTGTTACTGCCTGTCAGCTGGACAAGGGCTTTAAACCTCCTAAAGCCAACCAAATATAAGCTGTATTTGAAGAGGAGATTACACACCTTGCTATGGACTCCCATATGCCTTTGCTTTCGCTAGCTTCACTTAAAAGATCTTCACCAATCTTGTCTGCCTTTTTCTGCACCTATAAATATAAAGTACACAGAAAAGAATACAATACTGGAAAATATTTTAGCATGGGTTATGTAAAATTGTTTTGACACCATTAATTTGTGATCAGTCAATCCTAGGGACATCTTAGAAAACTTCCACCTCTCATTTCTTTATATTTGGTGAGGAAAATGGGAAATAGCTGCAGGGAATTACTGAAATGTGCAAACATAAATTGGAAATATGGTATATAAGGCAAAGACAGACTTTGTACAATTTTGACAGGCTTGAAAGTCAATATTTGGCATGACCACCTTTATTCTTCAACACAGCGTGAACTCTCTCAGGCAAGCTTTCTTGTAATTTCTTTAAGTAGACTTCAGGAATAGTTCTCCAAGCTCTTTGAAGGACATTAAAAACTGTTCTTTGTATGTTGGCCGTCTTTTTTTCCCCATTCTCTCTGAAGATGATCCCACACTGCTTCAATAAGACTCAGGGCTCTTGGGAAGCCAATCCATGACTGACAGTGTTCCACTGTGTGTTTTTCTATCCAGGTATGTTTTTACTCCATTGGCAGTGTGTTTGTGGTCATTATCATGCTGAAAAATGAAGCTGTTGCCAATCAGATGCTTTCCAGATGGTACTGCATGGTGGATCAAAACCTGACAGTACAACAACAGCGCATTGAGGCAACTGTTATTGTGATTTGGCGCTATATAGATAAAATTGAACTGAACTTTTCTGTGTTCATAATTCCATCAATTTAGACAAGATCCTCAACACCACTGGCTGAAATGCAGCCTCAAACCATAAAGGAGTTTTACAGATTGCTGTAGACACTCACAGTTGTACCTCGGACCTCTCTTGACCTCCTCCGTACATATTAACAATTATTTGGTCCAAAACATTTCAATTTGCAATTTAATTTGGATTCATCACTCCATAAGGCCTGTTTCTACTGATATTCAGGCATACCGCAGCCCTTTCATCTGTTTCCCTTCCTTAAGAATGGCTTCTTAACAATCACCCTTCTACTGAGACGATTTCTAATGAGAATTTAACAAACAGGAGCTGGATTAACTGACAGGCCAGATGCATCTCTCTGGTCCAGTGTCAGGTCTTTGCTCTGTTTTTTTCCTATTACTTAAGGATATGACTTTCAGATACTGTTCATCTGCTGTACATAGTTTTTTTCCCCAAATTTTCAAGTTTCCTCAATTTTTTTAAGAGCACACTGCTTAGACCATTTTAAATCCACTCCCGTTTAGACCCGCTCCAGTTCGCATACCGAGCTAACAGATCAACTGAAGACGCCATTGTTACAACGCTCCATACCGCCATCTCCCACCTGGAACAACAGGGATGTTACACCATGCTGCTCTTTGTTGACTTTAGCTCTGCTTTTAATACGATACTCCCGGACAGACTAATAGTAAAACTGATGGATATCGGACTGCCTTTTACCACTTGCCGCTGGATCAGAGACTTTCTCTCGGACCGTGTACAGAGAGTTAGAGTGGGGCCTCATCTTTCCTCAGCCCTCAGCCTTAACACCGGCTCTCCACAAGGCTGTGTACCAAGTCCCTATTGTACACTCTGTACACACATGACTATGTCAGTACCCGCCCATCTCTAGGGGCGACGAGACAGCATACAGAGCTGACAGAGGCTGTCAGATTGGTGTGCAGACAATAACTTGGACCTCAATACCACCAAGACAAAAGAGCCGGTAGTCGACTTCAGAAGGAGGAAGTCTGAGCTACAGCCTGTCAGCATCAATGGGGAGTGCGTGGAAAGGGTGTCCAGTTTCAAGTTCCTGGGTGTGCACATAGACACAGACCTCCAATGGAGCTCAAACACCTCGGCGGTTGTAAAGAAGGCCCAACAGCGTCTCCATTTTCTGAGAATCCTCAGAAAAATGGACCTTAAGAGGGAGCTGCTGATCGTCTTCTACCGTTGCTCCATTGAAAGTGTGCTGACACACTACATCTGTGCATGGTTCTCCAGCTGCACCATGGCACACAAAAAGGCACTTCAGAGGGTCATTAATATGGCCCAAAAAAATCATTGGACATCCTCTTCCCTCCCTGAAGGACCTGTACAGCACTCGCTGTTTCAAAACGGCACACAGCATCCTACGGGACTGCACACACCCAGGACACTGGGTGTTTAAGCTGCTGCCGTCTGGCAGGAGATTCAGGCTGCTGAGGTCGCGGACAAACAGACTCAAGGACAGCTTTTACAACAGGGCAATAGCCCTAATCAATGCTAACAGCTGACCTGATTGGCTACCTCCCTGGACTTTTTGGGGGGGCAATAACAATAATAATAATAATAATAATAATAACAATGTGCAATAAACATACACTCATTCTTTTATTTATTAAGTCGTTCCTTTGCTCATAACTTCTTGCACTTTAAAAAAAACAAAAACAAGTTACTGTGTTGTGTTGTGCGATAGTTTCCAATTTCATTGTACTATTGTACTAGGTATGACTGTGCAATGACAATAAAGAGTTATCTTAAAGTCTGACTCCTTGGAAGCAAAATATAAAGAAAAAAGGGGTGGCTCAAGTCTTTTGTCCAGTGTATTTTAGCTTGGCTCGTGTTAAGTTTTCTTGAGACCATTAATTTGTGACTTGTACATCATAAAAAACTGAAGAAAAGCATTTTACTTGAAATTCAATAATATTCAGTGTTACATATACAGTAGCACATCCAATAGGAAACACACTCACCCTGACTTTGATGATCTTACTGTGGAAACTGTTTAGCACAACTATAACATCACCAGCATCTGCAGGTGAATCAGTTCCATCGTGCCTGAAAAAGTGGATAAAGAGTGAGAAAATGCTAATTGTTACTGAGAGTAATAATTATTTTTTTATTTGTCAAACAATCTGCAGCTCACAGGTATACTTGTAAAGAATTTAGACTTTAACGTATAAACAGACATACATTCATCAACAGTCGCAGGTCAAGTCAACTGTATTAGATAAAATTACAAACGTGTTTAAATGAGAACAATAAAATTAACTTTCTTAGGATTTATATCCCTGTTTTTAACACTGCTACTGCAAAGTGATCATTAAAACTTATAATCTAGAAGTTTTGCTAAGCTGAAAAATGTGAAACTCGAATAGACAGAAATACATTTAAAGAATTTGTTTTTAGCTGATTTCGTGTTCAAAGAACATTAGCTAATATTTTCAACTAACCCAATCAGTCAATCACACCCAATCACCTGTAGTGTCTCTTTTGCCACCATTAAAGTGAAATACATTTTAGCAGCGACAGAGACTGCTTTACATGCTTCACCCATGGAAATAACACATGAAGGAGACACGGCTGCTAATGGACAGACAGTGTGAGCACACACTTAAAAGCAAATAGTGGGACAGCCGCCAGGGTCACACTCTGACCATATTCATTACCCTCCATCATCATTAAGAATCACCTTACCATTATTTTACCCATCACTACTTCCCAGCCTTGCTCTATATACTAGCAGATTTAATGAGAAAGTCTGTGCAGTATTGATTCCGTAAAACAGCCTTTCAATGTAATTGTTTTAGGACTGATTTTCCCAGCACAGAATGTGTTTTGGCAGGCAGAATCTGCCGGGCCTAATGGTGAAACACCAGAGAGCAAACTTCAGGCGGAGATGAGCAATAGGCCATGATGCACTACAAGCCATTACAACCTCAATGCTTACTAAAGGCAAAAATCTAACCTTATCACTATGATAAATGCCCCTCTCTCATTGGAGCCAATGCACCCCCTTCTACCTCTCGTGCTCAAGTGCTGCTTGTATTTTGCCCCTTCTGCTGTCAACGGTACAAGTCAGTCTTTAGGGCTTGTTTTAGAAAGCACGAGAGATCAATCTGTATCCCTGCTCTGAGAAGAGGAGAGCTGGCCATCTCATTCATCGCTGTCAGAGCGAGGCGTCTTGGCAGCACGGGTGGAAGAGGAAAATTCACACTCTGGGACTGGAAAGCGCAGACACTCCCACTAGGCTCTGATCGGCCACCTAACCAGAGCAGAGTGCCGCTAACCACAAGAATAATGACACTGCCAAGGTGAAAAATGACATCACCTCTTAGCTTCACCTGGAGGATTGGGGGATAAATCTTGGTTGTCTGAAATGATTCGAGAAGAACCAAGGGCTGTATGTGTCCTAAATCTTATGTGAGGATAGCCAGAGAGAAAAGTATCTGTGATTGTAGGGACATCTGGACCAGTGCGCTAGAAATGCCCATACAGACTCGCATACACAGTTGGGATTACCACCACTTTGCTGTAAGGCACTGTCATTTTGTTATGTTACGGAGTAAAAAGAGGTTCCCTTGAAAAAGAAAAAATTGATTTATTTTAGATCAAATTGGAAAGTGCAAAAAGTACATTTCAAGTCCAGAATTAAAAGAATGCAAGGAATGCAAAAGCTGCATTTGTTAGATAATTATCCAACCAACCAAAGCAAAGTAATGTTTTTATTTATCCAGGAAAATTAGACAACCACAGCTCGCTCACTTTAGTATGTGGAGCCTTTGACTCCTACGCCATCCTAACTAAAACACATTCTGCTGCTGATATTCTGTTGTCTGAGGTGGATGCCATGGCAGGTGACCAGCTGAATCATCTCTCCACTCTGTCTTCTCTTTAATAGCAACCCTTTCCTCCTACCTGTCTCTCTCAGCTCAATGCTGAGCAGAACTCAGAGCACTCATCAAAACCTTGCGTTGCTACAATGTCAGCAGTGGTCCACGTTACCATAGCGATGGGTTTCATAGCTACCAGAATGAAATGGAAAGTTAGCTGAAAGCAACTTTGATGTTGAGCTATGGATAAAGGTGCCCAATAAACATGACTTATTTACCTAGATAACTTAGGTCTATCTAGAAATAGCAGGACTTCAAAACAGTTTTCATGCTTGTGGCTCTGTACCCACCAGAAAAGATATGCATAGGCACAGGATGTTTAGAAATTGTACAAATGAACATAATCATGAATAAATGTGGTCCTTTTTTCTAGTTTTGTGTCTCTGGTGAGTGAAATGTAGTTCGGGCTGAGAACAGGTGACTGAGTCTGCTATTGTCAAACATTATACATTATACTGCTACACTGAATTTACACTAAGTTTTAAACTTGGTTTTAACCTTTGCTTTCCAGTACTCTCCTTATTGTGGTAGACTACAATGACTTGCATTGTGGAGTGCAACACGCAGTAGGATATTGTGAAGGATTTATTCTTTGTCACAAATAAGACCCTGGAATCATCTGGGCTTTTTTGAGAGCTCCTTTGACGGCATGTTAACTGTTACCTGCTTAACTGATGAAGATATAAAAACAGAAGCTATGATCACTGAACTCTTTTATCCTTTTTTTACTCAGTATTTTGATATAAATCTATAATAACCCCCCCAAAAAAGCTGTCATGTGTACAAATATAAGCATTATATATAAGATTTAAGATGAGACTGCATCACTCACGTGAGGATTTGATAGATTTCTTCTGATCTCCCTTTACGTAATCTTAGGATCCAGGCTCCAGGATTCACTTTCAGCTGGAAGTATCCCTGTTTTGGTGGAAACGGTAAAAGTCTTAGGAATGGCAACTGAAATATGATTCACACTAGCGTTTTCAATCCTAGCGCAAAGAAGCTATGCTTCCGAACTTAATACAGTGCAAGAAAATCTTGGCTGTAGTACAAAAGGTTGCTGACCAGGTTAGCCATGACAATGGTGTCATACATGAGTGGGTCTCGGCTCATGCCCAGTGTAAATTGAAGTCCACGAGGAGGCTGGCCAGTTGACAGGTCAAAGCAGTGGCCCTCCAGCAAGAGATGCTCCAGTTCAAATTCTGCTGCCACAACTCCGTTCACCTGGAAAAAACAAACAAACAAACACAAATTACAGAGCACTAACATAGTTTG
>VVHJ01037416.1:27902-57691 GCA_015107715.1 Tylochromis polylepis
CACACACACACACACACACACACACACACACACACACACACACACACACACACACACACAGCCATGCCTGCCACTTGTGACCTTTGAGAAACAGACATCATGCTGATATGACAGTGCTAAGAAGGCGCTCTGAAAACACTAGAGGGAAAAATCCTCTAAAAGTGCAGCTGCATGGAGAATCTTTCTCTGCTGTAGCAAACAACACCACCAGTGCTTCTTGTCACTGGCAATAAAATGTTTTCTATTCAAGAGAAGCAATCTCAAGAATCAGTTGTCTGTCAAAGTAACTATTTTTCAAGTCACAAGGAAACTGATAGTTGTTGAATTTCAAGTCAAGAACCTTATCCCAGTGAAGTCCTTATCTTCTAGATCATTAGTGGCCAACTTACCGTCACACTTAATTTTGAACAGGGCAATAGTTTTATTAAGTTAGACGTATACTGAAATTAAACATTTGAAACAGTTTAATACATTTTCAAAGGTGGATGTATTACTTGCAAAGAACAGAGGTAGATATTAATCATGTGATTAATTTTGTGGGATTTTCTAACAATACTTTTGTACTGCTTATTAATTTACTGTGGATTTCAGAATCTGTACAAGTTACGTTACTACATTAAGGGAGAGAAGCTTTGAGTTAAAATGAGCTGAACTGTGGCTGGCTACTTGTTCAGACTGTGGTCAAACCTACAGTTTATTTATTTGTTGTGTTTCCGATTAGAATACTGGGAAGTTGCTTATGCACAGAAAATATGACACTATCGCACAAATTTGCTTCCTCCTTGTGTAGCATGACTGCAGGGCTTTTCCTGCTTATGAAATTTTCGAGCACCAAAGAGCTTTGGCTTTCGGCCAGAGAAAAATCATCAGGACTGAGTTTTTATGTAAGTGGGGTTACATTTACTCATATGCCCATATGCCCCAAAATAGCAGGACAAGTCAGGTTACACAGCTGTAACTATGTGTGCTCAGTCATTAGTGGCGTGGTTCTTTTGGACCCAGGAAAAACCCTGGATTTTCTGCCATTGATCTGATTGAGTGGATCCATTGTCAGTTTTTAACTATGCATAAGATGGAGCCCACTCACCCTCCCATTGCTGATCACTGCACGCTGTCCAGGATTGAGTTTCAGGACGTCTTGACAGAATAACTGCTGAGTGCGGATAAAATCAACTTCAAGGGTGTTGAATTTTTTCTCAAAGGCATCCACATCCATGCCCTACAGCAGAAAAACAAAAGTTTGTTTACAATGTCAGATAAATTGACTGCATCTCTGGCTAACACATTTCTGAAGAATATGTGATGTAATCCATAGTTTGTGGTCAACTGAAATATCCAATAATGCAGCTGAAAGACATTTCTCCCATTCCAGCCTGTCCAAAAAATTAAAGAGTGATGCATTGGCATAAAAATGATGTATGTGAGACAAAAAAAAAATTATTCACAGTATCATTGATGCCTTGCATCAGCACAATCACTGCAGTTTTCAAACATAAAATATTTCAGCCAGACCTGTCAGAAATGCACATGTGTGAAAATGAGATTAATCAATTTGTAATTAATATAACAAACTCCTAATTAAACCCCTGCCAGTTTTGTCTATAACAAATTAGGTTTGGGAGTGTGGAGGGTTTGTGGAGTCAGGTTATTAGTTTTTCCAACATTTCTCTCCTCAGGAGAACAGGTGAAATACCAATAATGTCAGCACAATCCAGTCAGCAAGTCTGTCTGGCAGCCAATAATAAACTCATATCCCTTGGCTTTGGGTCTCAAGTCACACTGCTACATCCTACCTATCACCCCATCTCTATTTCCAGCCTATTCTCTCCCAATTGTGAAAGGCTAGTATAACTGAGGGGAACTTCATTATGGTAGGTTCTAAATAAAAATCTACACAATCTACTGCATAACTGATGGTGGATATACTCCATCAGCTGATTTGTTGATTAGTGGCTGAGAATTTGCTTGCGTATGCACAATCCTTTGTGGGTGGTTACTGCGCATTACAGCATGAAGATGGCAGAATGCTTTAGTTCTGCCTTAAAGCAGCAGTGATGGTCAGGCTTGGCTGAAAACATGTGGATCACATAACCAGAAACTGTGAGCTGGAGCTTGGCTATTTATCAGCTTCAGAAGACCATGTTTACACCAGCACATTTTAGTTAAAGATTCATAGTGTGTAGTGGTCTTTCAATGGCCTCTGTGACATTTCAAGTGGAACTGACAGTGAGCAGGCTGTTTGCCTGGGTGTCCATGGGGTGTGGAGCATCATGCGTGCTGTAAATGCATTCCCTTAGTTGATGTTCAGGAGAGAGAGATGAGAGAATGGGCTCATCAATCACTATTTTCCCTGACTGCGCACTTTTTGTTATTTTGCCTCCATTAAACCATTTCACCTAATCAAATATATTATTAAATACTGATATCAGTTATATCAGAGCAAAGCAACTTTCATACCAAGTGATGCACTTGGTATGAAACTATTAAGTTCTTTCTTTGGACAAGTAAACTCTGATAAGGTAGCCATGCACAAGATTCAAGTTAATCTAAGCTTTGTGTCTCTAAAATAGATGAAATTCTAACAGTTCTAACTGCTGTCTACTTTCATCTTGCCATCAGTCTGAATGAGTCTTCGTCATTGACTCAACTCAATTCAGGCTGTATTCTGGTTATATTCCTATAGGACAGGAAGGGTGCTGAACACAAATGTAATAGTTATATATAATAGTTAATAGACAGCAAAAGATATATAGGCATACAATTTTTAACAATTCATCACAATTATTCGCAGGTGTATTATCAGAGATAGATTGTATGAAATTGCCAATTTGCCAATTTGATCCCAGTCGATCACAGACTGATATCAGACTGATAGCCGACTGACTCCATCTTATGGCAACATTTATGGCCGGTTTTAATGACAGTGTTAGTACACTTGACAATCTTATTTTGCAACAAAAAATAACTGAAGTGTGACAACCTTATCTTACTGAATAAAACATATATTTGACAAAAGATTAACTTTGTGGACATAGTTTGCAGTTAAAAAGGTGATAAATTAAAATGTGTGTTATTGGAGCACTCATAATATTGGAAAATGTTAAAAATCACAATATCATATTGTGGGTGAAATATTGCGATAATATAATATCACATGGTGTCTGGTGATTCCCACGTCTACTAAACATCAGCATGAATATAATGCATCCAAAACATATAGATAGGTGGATTGATGGCAGTTATACAAAAACATTGTCTAATCTATGTCTAAATTTGGAAATAGTTGGACTTAAAATAAGACCTATTTGAACAAATAAAAACTCAAAAAGTTAAAAAAAAAAAGGAGAAATGGAAAAAAAAGGTCTTATATTAGATTTTCCTCAGCTAATCAATGTATTTCCACCTTCAAGGTAAAAGTCAGATCATATGGTTCCACTATGATTTAAAGTAGTATTCTAATATAAAAGAACATATATGCAAACAAAATATGTGGAGTCTGATTATCTCTGAATTGACAGAAAAGAAAAGAAAAGAAAAGAAAAGAAAAGAAAAGAAAAGAAAAGAAAAGAAAAGAAAAGAAAAGAAAAGAAAAGAAAAGAAAAGTGCATTCTTTAATCCCCTCTTTACCTGCATCAGTAAGTCTTTCATCTTGGTCCCCTGCTGGAGGAGCTGGCTGCTCTCCTCTTTTAAGAGTTTATGCACAAACTCTGCTGCAGCCTTATTCTTCTGGGTGAGGAGAGAGGCCCAGATAGCCCTGTACAGCACAGTGTTATCTTCGTAGGGTTTTTCACTGGGGTTATCTATCACCCCCACACGTACTCCAGGACTGGCCTTCTGCTTGCACGCACACACACACATAAACATAACGGCACTATAATTCACAGTAATAGCAGACATGCTCATATATCCAGCTACCACATATGTCACTGATGAAGAGCTCTCAGAAAACAGTGCTTTAAAGTAAAGATCTCACCTTTTCAACCTAATCCTACCACTAATGATCTTTAAATGACAAAAAGAACATTTGCTTTATTACGTTATTCATCTGTAGAATATCACCACAACATATTTCAGTTAAGATGCATCTACACTGATGATTTTTTTGTGAGAGCACACAGCAGAAAATGATATTTTAATTATAGTTTTTGTTATGAACCTGCCATGATAATCAGCACTAAAACCATTTCAGAGTTCTGCATCCCTTCCACTTCTATTTGATTTTTTAGTGCACAAGTTTTGTTGCTTTAAGATTAAGTTAGAGTACTAGATTTATCTATTATGCCTCCCAAGATGTCCTGTGTACAACCTAAATGATGACATAAATTAAAGAAGTGAAAAGAACACTATTGATTTTACTTACCACGTGTTTCAGAGCATTGAGCAAGAGTTTTCGTCCTGACACCTTCTCAAAATCCCCAGCTATCCACAGAGTTACAGGAGTCATCCCATCCTCATCTGAGGTAAAAGAGCAAAATCTTTATAGAACACTTAACAGAACGATGTGTACAATACAAATAAGAACCATTATACATTACTGTAAACCATTATACACTCAGAATCTACTTTATATCTTTTAGCTTTCTAATCGTAAATCCCCCATTATCCCCAAGAGCAGTCTAATATTTTGGTTTCTAGTGTCCTGTTCTTTCCTGTTCTTCAGTTGCAGCAGGCTGTTCTCTCTTCGAGTGTAAGGTGTAGCAGCTTCAACCATGTCTGGCTCTTCTTCTTCACAAGTTGTTTTGCTCACAGAAGTGTCGCAGATTTTTTTGTTTGTTTGTTTTGTTTTTGTACCACCCTAGAGACTGTTTTGCATTAAATCCCCGGAGAACAAAATTTATTTTTTTATTTTTTTTAGATATTCAGATTACCCTGTTTGGTACCAACAATCACTAAACAGCTAAAGGCACTTAGATCCCATCTGTTTCCCATTCTAATGTTTGGTTAACATAACCTTTTGGCCACATTTGTACGCTTTTATGTACTGAGATGCCGCATTAACAGGATAGTATGCAGGTGCAGCTAATTAGTTAGCCACAGAAAGTATAATCACTTCACCAGTAGAGGACATATTTATTTATGAAGAATCCAATCTCTCAATGTCGACCTAAATGTTTACACAGCTTTTAAAGAGGGCGTCTTGTAAAAGGTCTTGCTCTGTCTATACACTAATAATCACATGACATTGAGAGGGGAATGAAATGTAGTTATTATAGTGAACGTTCAGTTTGTGTCAGAGGTGAGAGAGACTAAGACATCTGGCACAGAGTGTCACATATTATAGAAGAACCTTGCCACCTGTCATGGTTATATTCCCCCCAGCCAGTCAGCCAGTCCTTCAGAAAAGCAGGCAGTTGGCCCGACAGCTAGTCCACAGAGAGAGAATGGCAATCAGCCTCCTCTGAAACACTGCAGCTAGACTCTGGGCCCGAGCAGCAAAATGCAGCTCTGATGACCATTTAGACTGCTGGCCAAAAGCCAGTCAGAAGACCCAGCAATGATTTTGCTGGAGGCACAGCCTGCCAGCCCTAATAAAGCCCAGTTTCATATTTTCATACATCAGCAAAGCAGTGTGGGATTCAATTTGTTTATTAAAAAAAAATGCTAATTTTACAGATACACCTTGTATCAATGTACAGTAGTTATTCCAGTTTAGATGGCATTATGTTTCTAAATATGAGATAGCATTATTTCATCTGAAAGTGTTTACTGGGCAAGCAAACCAAAAAGAAGTGACTCCTTACCACTATTTGTGAAGTACTTCATTCTCTTAGCAATCACTGCCGTTTTGTCTCTGGAGTCCACATAAGAAAACATATATGTGTCTTCCCAATCATCTGCAACTGCAATAAAAAGAAAGTATAACATAAGAGGAATGTAAACAGTGGCATCCATATTTTATGAAATAGAACAAGTAGCACAGGTCACCTGGAGTGGCTGTGAGGTCAAGGTACTTTCGGTCACTGCTTAAAATAAGAGGGTTCATCCTGGGAACCACGTTGGCCTGTTCCATTAGATAGTCTACCACATCTGAGCCTTCAGGTAACTGACCCTATAAGGTGACGGACATAAAGTGTGTTAGTTACATAACTGACAGCATGAACAAATTGCCACTGGTGCAGTTCCCCAGTGTTTGAGTACTTCACTTCACTCATGTCTGGGTTTTCCTGACTCAAAATGGGCCTTTGGGAAATGAATCACTATTGGTCCACATATAATTAAGGTAATGAGTATGCATTGCTTTACTTAACAGAAGTCTTATGAATTTCCCTCTAATTTCTTCCCATTTGAAAAATAAAACTGTATTTTGTCACTCAGTAAATTAATCTCCATTCAAAGGAAACTGCTTAAAATGATGTTTTTAATCACAGTGCTGCTAATTTTGGTCAGCACCAGATTTGTTTTTATATGCAGGACAAACCTGCCAATATATGAATGTAACAGTTTAACCTCTCATTAAAAAAAAAAAAGTTGGTTTCATAGGCTGAATATGAAGAGTGAGTCTCTTTTCATGTAGATGCATCATACCATAAAGACAGCTCTCTGAAAGGCAGTAGTGGTGTCCATTATGCGCTGAAGGATGACTGTTTCCAGCTCCTCTGGGTCCATCTCATCAGGGCTCAAAGGGACTCCATTAAATAAAGCCAGAGGCAGGGCACCCAAGCCACTCTTTTTGTAGAAGAGCGCACCATCCTACAGCCAACAAGAGTTAAAATCACACCTGCTGCTCTTCATCAGTCATACATTATTACTTTCACTTTCAATTAACAAAAATACTTTTACATCTTACCTTTCTTTTATCATCATACTCTGATTCAACTCCTAGAATCCTTTCAGAATTGGCTTTTGGAAATTTTCTCTTCAGGTAAGCAGTGATTGTATCAGCAGAGAGTGTCTCCCCTACATCGACTTTGCTATACAGCTGCAAGAGAGGAGCAAGCAAGTTCAGACTTGACCATCACTGTCTTCAGATCCCTATCAGTGTCAGTACTTTCCACCTCAATTTTAAAAAGCAGATAGCTGAGGAAAAAGACCACTGACTCATCTATTTCAACAATGTCTCAAACTGTAGGATAACACAAGTAAAAAATGATGCAACTGATTTCCTAGGCACGCAGAGAAATGAGCTGGCAAGAAACACTTGCTAAAACAACAGAGATTTATATATGCGATATACTTACTGAGACCACAGACATCAGAGCCTGGGGTAAATCATACTCGTCTGCAATGTAATTCAGCAGTCGGTAAAATCCAACCCCTGCATCTGAGAAGCCATCAATCTCATCTTTGGTGTTGACAACAAACACAAATCCAATTCTGTAGAAACGGGACAAAACAAGTATTCAATTTGCAGGTGAAATGAGAATCACTACCTGGTAAAGATTATCAATGCCAAGAGCGGACCATATAAACAGCTGTGGAGCTGTGAAAAATTGCAGCATCTACCTCAGGGGGATCTTATGCTTGTAGAAAAGCTCTGCTAGCTTCACGAGCTCACCACTTTCTTCCTGCAGTGGATCTAAGAACAGCACCTAACAGCAGAGGTATCGTTATCATCCCCTGGTCGTAAAGCTTTGCAAACAACTGTGTGCCAACCTGACTAACACATGAAGCAAACTTTAGAAAAAAACAAAACATCAGCAACTTGAACCCAGGCAAACTAGAAAAACAGAGGCAATGATTTTAAATTTTTAATTGTCTGACAAAACCTAACAAATTTACAATTTAACATGTAATAAAAGACCTGTCTCAGCTCCATTTCCTTTATTACCCACACCACTTTTTTTCTTTATTTCATTAGTGCAGTGTAAACAAATAGGAAATGCAAAGAAATAAAGCACAGTCCAGTCAAACCATGTGCTCATTTGTGAATTTACTAGCTCGTCTCTCACTTGGTACTTCAGTGGTTCTGATAAACTCACCAGGTTAAAGAAATTGCGTCTGATCTGCCGGATGACTCCGGGAAAGGTGGCTCTGAGGAGCTCCTGTACACCAGTTGGCCAGCTTCGGTACATTAGGTCATTCTCGATGTCATTCATCCACTAAAATGTACAGGTACAGGATGCAAAAACAGTTAGTAGGAAAATATTTACTAGTTAATAATAAGAGTAAGAAATACATTATTTATCCCAAAGGTGTTGACATTACTGTGTTAAAGCAGCCAAAATATGAAAAATAAAAGGGACAGTGAGAGATTAAATATTTCATGCATGAACAGTTCAGACTTCCTCTCTGGTTGTCATACTTAACGATTTAAAGACATTTTATTTCTGAGATATGCACTATACATCAAACATGTTTTGGTATAGGTAAATCATAACCATTTCTGAAAATATATTGGGTTTTTTTTTTTTTTAACCCTATCAGAAAAATATTCCTTCACAGATATCTGGTATCCTATGCTGACAACACTTTAAATTTTGGGTATAACTTCACTCACAACAGTGACTGTACATATTACTTCACACTGATGATACAGTTTAGTAATAACCATAAGCATTATTTATAATAAAAAGCTTAGTGACAGCTACTTTAACTAGAAGGACAGTCATCAGTCAAAAAACATCCTCTGCCAAGGCATACATTTTATCTCCCAACTTAAGAAAGTGATCCAGAGCTGTGAAATGTAATTACTTCTTTGCCCACATTTCACCACTGCATAGATGTACTGAAATTCAGCTTGGTAGTTTTTGTATAATTTTGCTGAAAAACAAACAAATGGCACTAATCATGTAACATGTCCTCCTCAGCAGAGGAATTACATACATGCAAATAAAGCAAGTACAATGGACATTGATGGAAGCTGGACAAAAATATGCTAGTTTTGATGTATATAAAATTACATGTATTACTGTTCTTAAGTTCTTCCATCAGAGAAAACTATTGGACCCTTTAGATGCTTTTTTAAAATAACCAACCAGAATCACAGATGTATAATGATCAATCTGGCAATAATGGTCTTTCTCTGTGTAACTATGAGGCCTCTTCACAGTCCAAGTCTCTGCTTCACCAGCGGACTATCAGTATAGCTCTTACACACTCTCTGTTTTTCCTGTCACCCTCTTTCATAAAAGATACACTCCATACTCTTAGTCTCTGCAGGGGAAATGCAATTTGACAAATATTTTCGTTAATGGTGGACAGGCTTAATATCGTCATATATTTCTGACATGTTTATGGTACTTAATGTAATAAAATTGCCAGAGGCATCAAATGAAAACTTGCAAGTTTTTAATTTGATAACTTTTCTTGGCCAACTCCCAACTTAATAAATGAGGTTCCTGGATAGCTCAAGATTGTTGCAATAGGCTGATGACTGGTCTATTAATTTCCTACTTTAGGATCACTAAACAAGAACACGTGTGTTGATCTGAGAAAATAGTCCTTTTAGACATGACTTACCATTATAGCTGGGTGTCTGATATCTAAGGCATAACTGTCATCCACAGCATTCACAGGTAATCTCAGCAGCTTATCTTGATGTTCACCTTTTATGCCTAGATTATGTAGACCCTCTAAGACCTTGGCCTCTGACTTAAGTATGTCCAAAATGCTGAAAGTGCAAAATTATGTGTTAGTCTTTCATACAATCTGTGTGTCAGTATATATGCATTGCACCAAATGCTTTACCTCTATCAGAGAGTCTTTTATTAATACAATTTATTGTGTCCTTACTTTAAAATTTTGTTTTACAATAAGTAAGATTCACTACAACTGGTAGTTATTATGCAAAAACATGAAAAATATAGCCCCAGCCAAATACATTAAACCAGATATTCATTCATAGATATAATCATATACTATATCTGTGGTATTAAAAGTGATATTCAATATACCATGATGGAAAATGTTTTCTCTGTCCACAAAATATAAGTCAGAGAAGCCCTGGACTTTTATCTTGCTAACACCATTAAAAAAGTAATTCAGCCAGCGCCAATGAAACGACCAGCTAAAAGAAGACAGCACCCTTAGTGAGTGAGAAGGACGGGTTATTCTGGCCAAGAGGCAAAAAAGGTGAAGCTGGCATTGATGTATCCATATCGTGGAAAATGACAATTCAAACCACATTAAATATTAGGATTTAATACATATTGAAAACTTAAAATTACTACAGCAAGTCATGATGTCACTGCACCAAGATCACCTTAGGTCTGAGGCTTCCAGGGGAGAGCACAGGCATATGACTGTACCTTCCTGCTGTGTTACTACCTGAAGGGATTGTGAATGTCCAGATCAATGTGCAGCCCGTTGATGAAGAGCTCACCGTCTCCCGGGTGAACGCCAATGGTCTCACTGAGGTGCTGAAAGAACAAGCTCAAAGTGTTAGTTGAATCCCAAAACCCCTAAATGATTGATTCTAACATTAATGTCTGATCTTTTCACATGAAAAGATGTGCACTGAGACTACAGAAATAAGTAAGGCTTAAGCACACAGAGAGTAGGAGAAAAGCAAAAATAAAATGTCAAATTTATTGTGGAATTTATATGACACAGAGATTAGAAACTCAATTCTCTAAACTAGAATGTGTGCAATGGCAACAGATATTATCAAAGACAGCAACTACACTATCATGCAGGAACACTGCTTATGATATCGCACCTTTTGGTTCTCCTCAATTTCTTTTCTCATTTCCTGCTTTACAGCCACTCTTGTCAGTGATCTGTGGGAACAGTAAAACATGTACAGTCACCATCAGCTTTTACCGCATCCCCAGCTGGCAGTAAAATGCCAGTTTTAATTTCCAAAAACCTGTGGGTCCTCAAGATGGTGCGTTTGCAGTCAATTCCCTGTAAACACCCGACTCTTACTCAGCACTTTTTGAAGTTATTACAAGCTGCCGGTTCCAAAATAAGCAAACATCTTTTAAAAAACGGATTAGATCTCTGTGCAATAAATTATTTACATTCACTGCAGAGTTACAAATTGTCACAGAAAGGAGTAATAATGCTCAAATAAATGGGTCTATAAAAGGAATATTTTATGTGCACTTTAAGAACAGCATCTGTTTGGCCAAGATTCATACAGAGCAGGGCTTTGACAGGAATTGTGAAACATTATAAAATGTGTTAACCATTGAGCAAGAAAAAAAAAAAAAGGATGAATTTTCTTACCTGGCTTTGCTTGGAAAGTTCTGACTGAGATCTCGCATGAGCTTCAAAGCATCAAACTTTGGTGCAGACATGATTCTAGAAGCTGCCTGGAAACTCAAATCTACACAGATCGAACAAAAGAATTGAATTTATATATCTACGAATGCAAAGGTAAAGTCAAAGGTGGCTATGAGCGATTCAAGCTTTTTTGTGTTAATAAATAGCACTGAAAGGGACACCCGCACAACTTAAGTGTATTTTCTATGCAGATGATGCAATAATCTACACAGCTGCATTCTCTTCTCTGCCACAGGCTCCAGACCATCCTTCGACAACTACAAGCCTCATTGTAACGTTTGGTCTAAAGTTGTTAAGAAAACTCACTGAATGCTCAGTATATGCAGACTGTTAAGGGGCATTTAAAAAGATCAGCAGCAATGTAGCAGCAAACGAATGCCAATTAAATTTAGTTATGGCAGCTGTGTAGCACAATGTATATTTTTGGTGGTTACAACTTTAGCACTCATTCTCTACAGGGCTGCATTATATACAGGAAGACAGTGAGCTTTTATTCTGAGAGTGTCTTCAGCTTATACATCAGCACAGTGTTGTGAAAACTCGTGTTGTTCAATGAGTTTGTGTAACATGAGCTGTTGCACATTTACAGAATACAGTAAACTGTAGTCAGGAGCATCAAAATAAAAATGGTAGGCACTCGGACATCCACCTAAAGTGTCACACTCACCGTCTGATAACAAAATTCATGTCACTCAAACCCAGGCAGAAGCAAGTGGACTCAATACTATAACAACCCTGTAAGTTTCCAAGGCAGATCTCCACTCACATATGCACCATTTTCTCATTGCTGTCATTGTAGCTGCTGTTTATAGTGCAATGTGACAGCATCCACTCCACAAACAGTTCCACATATGCTGTGGACTTATTGCAGCCAAACAATTGCCACCTACCAATGAGTACTTTATAATCTGACTTCTTGGCCCTTATTAAGTTTAATGTGACATTAGCAGTGGTGCATATTTTTACACAAAAATATGTTAAAGTCCCTCCCTCCCCTTATGATATTACTTCTGTAGATCACTGCTCTACAGGGTACCCAGGATTTGTTCAGAACTTGGTAGAACAGCCTTCTTTGATTTTATGACCTGGTCACGAAGTAACCTTCAAAACACACTAAGGCTCAATAATTTCCTCTCCCTGATGGAGCTTGAAACGCTAATTTAAAAAAGAAAAAAAAACTGTGCAAGTGAAAAGCTGGATTTTACTCCATGTATCTGCAGTCGTTTCCTTGTTTTGATGTGTCCCTGGCTGGCCCTCCTTGTGATTTTACCATTTTTGTAACCTTGTAATGTTGTCCTTTCTTAGCCAAGACTTAAAAAACAGGTTTTATCCCAACGTACTTCCTGGTTGAATAAATGTAACATTAAAAAAATAAAAATTAAAAAAACTTCATCTGCACTTCATCAGTAATAAAACATACATAGTGAAGGCCTCACCTTTGATCCCCTTTTCGGTGTCAATAAATCTAAACTTTTTCTTAGTGCATGATAATAGCAAATGCAGACAAACATTAAAAATATCCTCAAACTGTTGTCAACAGTACTGAAATGAAAAAAACTGATACCTTGCATTTCCCACACTTTTAGCGGAGCCATGTCATTGGTACTCTCGAGAAGATGTTTGCGAAGCTCAACAAGATGCTCCTGGAGTTCAGGATGAGATTTCCTTAAGAGAGATAAAAGAAAAACAGAAAGACACGATACAGGGTGAGGATTTCATTTTGACTCTTAATCAAGTGGTGTCAAATACACAGTGACAAAAACAACAGAAAAATAAAAGATTAAAACATCTTTAGGACTGATAATATATTACTTACTTTAATGTCCCAAAAAAGAATCCTTGGACTTCATCATTATCCTCATCCTCCACATTCATAACCATCTTTGAATCTATAAAGTAAGAGATTTTTGTTTACTTGCCTGAGAAACACAGTTCAACACAATGTTGGATAAATCACTAACTGACCTTTTACTTCGGTGTCATCCACAGCTTTGTATTCTGTGCTTTTGATAGCCAACTCAACACCATACCCAGATAAAAGCATCTTTTGAGGCTTTGGATTCTGTATCAAATAAAAGCAAAGAAATGTAAAACAGTACAGAGTTTAATGTGAATTAGAGCTTTATACAGAAGATATTTTCTGCCTATATGTACCCTCTATGTGAACAAAACTACATACAAACGCATTTGAAGTAGAATGCATCACACTGGGTGAGTTTCAACTTGAGACTGTCACTGGATGCCATCTTTGTAATAAATTCAATTTTTTCCCTGGTCAACTATAACTGGAGTTATGAAGTGGAAAATGTCTCGAAGCAACAACGGCTTAGCCACAACAGAACACGCTGACACGAATGACACGCTGACTAGTACTGACACTAAACTTCCTATAGAAGTGAGAGATAATGACAGCACAAAGATCACCCTGAGTAAAGCCAAGATCGATGTAAAGTAAGTCTCCAGCAGACACTTCATTCTCTAATCACATTTGTTTCAATGTTTGCATGCCACATCTTTAAGCCCATATCTAGGTACCCACATACCTGTCACAAAGCATGTTGCCTGTTAACAGATTTTTCAAGACTACAGTCAGTGAAAGTTCTAAATTACGAAACACTTTATCTGTGGGAACAAAAAGTACACAAACTGCCACGTACAGCAGCAGATACACTGACATTCAACCTTGACACCTGTGTCACCCAGACACTGCTTCAATCTTTCACAAGCATAACGAGGAAACTTCCACACCTCCACACTGCTTTTCTTCAAGAAAAGCACATTTCCTGCTTTCAAAGGCATCTGTTTGTCAGTTAGTCTTCAGAAATCTGTTAATTCTTCCCTTGAACATTGGTCAGTCATACATGTTGTTCAGCACTGTCCATTTCATCAGGAAAAACTATGAAGAAAAACATTTTTTTTCCATGACAAAAAATATAACTAATGGACAATAAAGACTATTTACAGTAAAGTGTTATTTAGTGTTGCATCAGCCAGTATGGCCCCTGATGAGCAAGTGTTCTTAACTAAGTAGATTACAGTAGATGCAATAGATTTATTCGTTTGACCTGTAGCTAATAAGAAGCATCTTGTATTCAGTAACACTGTGTTATCTGAAGTTACCATTTCTTTGGGGGGTGGGGGGGGCAGATTCACAAAGTAAACTCATCAGTAAACACAAACACCGCCAATGCCCTGTCTCACCATTTTGAAGAGAGTGATATGGCTCTGCACCAAATTGTAATTGGTGCTTTTTCTGGCCATCTTTCATCATGAAATTTGGCTTGGTATTTTTTGCATAATCCTGCTAGGAGTCAAACTTCGGTGAAAACATAATCTCTGTGACACAGTTAATTTAAAAAGAAGGCTGAACAAAACAGCAGCGACAAACAACAAACATGCAGTTGGCACTCTAGCTTTGATTAAAAAATTTAAAAAAAAAAAAAAAGCTAATCCAACACTACTAATGGAAAAACTGCTAAAACATTACAGAAGATTTGAAGCTAGCGTTCATTTTATTTTGAGTTGGGCATCTTTCCTGTGTGACTTATCACCTAATGAAGTAGCCCTCCAACATGTTCACCAAACAAATATGCTTTGATAAATGACGCTTATGTTAAACAATTTAGGATCTTTTTTCTAAGCCCAGATGGAAAACAGGATTTAGGTGAACAAAAACAAGTGAATTATTTTTTTGAATGGCATTGCTCCTCTTTAGTGGACAAATCACACTGCTGAGATACTGTTCATGTTAATCAAGGGGAAACCTCTAAAGCAAATAAAAAAGTTCTAAGATCTCCAGTTCCTCTAGTGACTAATTCAGGCTGGCTCCAAAAGCAAGCATCCCCATACATTCCCATGTTATAATTTCCAACTTTATAGCATTAAAAAGCTTGTTTAGGTGTTGCAGTAGCTATCATTTTTGCCTCACAGCAACAATGTCCTGGCTTTGAATCCAGTGACTGACTAGGGGCCTTTCTGTGTGGAGTTTCTCCCCATACCTGTGTGGGTTCTTTTTGGGTACTCTAGCTTCCTCCCACAGTCCAACAACATGCATGTATTAGGTTAATAATGGCAGTTCTAAATTGGCTGTAGTTGTGAATGTGAGTGAATAGTTGTCTGTTTCTCTGTGTTAGCCAGGGTGTACACTGCCTTTCACTCTATGATAGCTTGGATAGGCTCCAGCCCTTCCAAGACCCTGAACTGGATAAGCAGAGCAGCATGGCTAGATGGATGAATTTACAGTCTGATAAAAAAAAAAATGGTTTATGACTGTATGGATACCTTCCCACTTCATAAAAACTCTGATGAAGGAGATTTTTTATAACTCATCCACCTGGATACTAGAGTTAGGAGTGGGTCTAGACATAAGCAGCCAGTCATTAAACTGGACTTTTCCACTGTGTGTGGAGATGGTGTGTGGTACAGACCATCCAAGAGGTTTGTGCTTCAGTTTTGAAGAGTGAAATTCTATTATTGTACTAGTCTGTTACCTGCCACACTAATGTACATGTCTGTGCATTGCACCCGCACAGTTTATGGATCCAGCTTGTATACCAAACTATCTAGAATTAGCTGACAACTTTGCACTTTACCCTTTCACCTGAATAAGTCAGCTTCTGGATCCAAAAAAACCCGCATAGCAGCTAAAGCAAGCTTCAAAATGCAGAATCCAAAACTATTAGGTGGCTGCTGTGGCTACATCTATTTTTTTTTTTTTTTAATAATGTCTTTGATGCTAATGCTAGGTGAGCAGAATAAACTGTGTTTGAGTGACAGCAGTGCTGTTCAAACACAGTTTCCTTAAAGAGATTTACGTTTCCTGTTGTATCACTGATTAGCAGTAATCAGTGATCATGAGAAAAAAACATACACAAAGATGGCATCAATGTTTCATTTTAATTTCACAGTTGGAAATGAGTCTAAATTACTTACTTTACTACAATAATTAAACAAAAGAAGTCTGTTAAAATTAATTCTACCAAACAGCAGAGACCAAAAGTCACAATATATTCGTCACTGCTGCTCTGACAACACTAGTTCGTCAGAGAAGTTCATTTAGAATTTTTTTTTATTCTTTACAATTAAAAAAAGTGCTACTATCTGTACAAAAGATATATATAAATAATAATTATTAAGTGAAATGTAAGTTATTCACTGAGGGTTAAAGCAAAGCAGTGGGGCAGGAGGGTATATTTCTACTCACCGCAACAAAATGTCGCAGCACATATGTAAGTGCCCCCTTTTCAGCCTTCTCTGAAAGGACCTTGTGAAAAGAGGTGAACTTCTTCGTTCCAATCTCCGCATACAAGATCACAACTGGCACATCTGTTTTATTGACCCCTGGATATGTGTGATCGTTCTTGTATAAATATGGTTTTGGCCTGCAAACATTTGAAAAATGTGGTTAAAGATATTCCAGAGCTAAAAATTGATAGGTGAAAGCATCAAATATTAAAAATACAATTTTAAAAAGTTTCAAATAAATAAATTCAAACTTCCATGTTACCTGCCTGCAGCTGCCTTAAGGAGCTTCTTGATGTCCTTGGTGCTGCAGCTGTGTTGCCCATGGATGGAGACAAAGGCAGGGCAAGCCTCGGGCGGAGGCTCATCTTTGGCTATCTGTTATGAGCAGAAGGGAAAAAAAGAATGTTTGGTAAAGTAATGGCTACAACATAACCTTACTAAAGCCAGGGTTTGCTGGTTTGGTCCCCACCTGAATCACTCGTTTTAAAATACATGTGATTATAACATGACCACTTCTCTACTTTAAAGGTTGGGCATAAAAGTTTCATTTTGATAAAAGTGTTTGGTTAGGGCTGGATCAGTTGAGCCCTTAGTTATGCTGCTACAGTTTCAGGTTCCTGGGAGATATCTTATGATGCGCTGAGCATTTCTTTTCCAATCCGCTCTGTTTTTACTTCCCATTTATATGCCACTATTGAACATCATACAGTGAATGTTCTTCTACTTTTTCCTTTTCATTTTTGTGTAGTTTTGTTTGTTGTTCATCATACTTTCTGTGACCCCCCCCAATCAACTACACTAGAGGGCTGCCACACCGTGGGCTTGGTTCTCTCGAGGTGGGGTCTCTTCCTGTTAAAAAACAGTTCTTCCTCCACAACACTGCTAGGTGCTTGCCTATAGAGGATCACCTGGATCTATATAAATTAAACTGAACGGAGTTAAAAATATTACTTTATAATACTTTGATCACAACATACCTGCTGGGATGCATGAACAGCTGGTGAATAGGAGCGCAGGGCAAGAGCAAATTTGAGAAGATTAACTTGAAGATCTGTGAGGAACTGTCCGGCTTTCTTAATGATCAAGTTGTAGTACGAGCGCACCGACTCTGTAGAATAAACAGTAGTGGGAAAAAACTCAAAACTCAGTTCAATGAGTTATAGCAGAGAAGCGCTAACACCTCTTCAAATAAAAGTAATAGTTTGATGTAAAAATAGACATACCTCCTTGCTTGTATACAGTAAGTTCTTTCACAGTGTCGACAAACTGCCAGAATTTCTCATTCCCATCTTCTCCAATAAATTCGCTGCAGATGAAAATATGAGAGTATAATAAGCAAACATTTTTTTACTCCTCAGCAGTTAAAACTACAAACCATGAACTCATTCATTTCTGGAAGTAACTGTGCCCACATCCACTGTAACTCATCATACATCATTTAACAAGATAAAGGATCAAGTTTTTTACTACGACTATTTAGACACACAAACCAATTATATATGAACATTTCTATGAGGTCTATGCCAAAGAGACTGAAGGAAGTGACACTGATGGTAAAATCCTCACAGACCACTTTGAAACAAAGAAGGATGCAATAGAGAAGACAGACATTCCAGCTTTAAGCGTATCAATGGAGGAACTTTACCAGAAGTACACCAATAAGGAGAGAGGGAAGATATATTTTAAGGTGACTTCGAAATTTTAAAGGCAGTAAAATTACATTAAATCAAAAAATAACCAGTATAAAAATCAGAATAACCTTCTGAGAGTAATAAAGTAGAAAGTTTTTGTGGTGATTTTTACATAAGTGTCCTTCAGAAATCATAATAAGGCAACTAATAACATAAACAAAGTGATGTAGATAGATAGATAGATAGATAGATAGATAGATAGATAGATAGATAGATAGATAGATAGATAGATAGATAGATAGATAGAACTTTATTAATCCCTCGGGTAGGTTCCTCCAGGAAATTCAGTTTCCAGTAGCAGAACACCGACAGAAATTTGCATAGTAAAGAAATTAGAATATAAAAAAGGGGAAAAAGAGAATATGAATATAAGCATAAGCATAAATATAGCATATATACACATATATAAATACAGACTATATAAATATATTTGGTCCCATGAAAGCGGCCTTGCTTGGTGACACTTGTGATTTAATTTGAAAGATAAATGGTTCTGTGCTGAATAATAAATAATAAAATAAATGTGAGAATTAAGGTTTTCTAAGTGTTCCAGCACTGTTTTCTACCTAAACGCCATTGTATAGGGAAACTGTATGTTGCTTTTTTATTGTTACTGTTAAACATGTTTTGTTGTATTGTTCATTAATGGTGTTATATATGATAAGCACAGTGAAATAACTTCTGCCCGTTACTTAAATTCTATTGTAAATTGACTGCAGAATGCACTTTTTTTTCACATTGTTAGGTCTGTGATGGGATTAATCTTTCTGAAAGATGGATATCAACATAACGAGATTCATTTTTCCACAGTAGATATTCTGTTTTAGTTTAGCTACAATGTAACACCAGAGGGTCTTTCAAAAAAGCAAAATTATGTTAAACTACAATGTATTTATAACCATGAGCACAGTTACCACAGAGGACATTGAGACTGTGACCTTTATCTAGTATTAAAATGTACTAAGCCTCATTACATTTGTTTTAGATTAATTACAGTCATTTTAAACAAAACAAAAACAAAAAAAGAAGTAGGAAAGGGAGAAAAGACTTTCCTAGTAATATTCAAGGAAATATCAGCCCAAAGTTGGCTGAATCACCAAAATTGGTGCTATTATCTATCAGTCTGCAAGGAAAATTTGGGTGAATGTTTTGGTTAGGAAAACATCAGAATGGTGGTGAGTTGATGTAAGGTGGAAGTGAAAGAATTAATAGTGGATGGATTAATTAATTAATTAATTAATAGCAATCAGTAACTACTTTAATACTAAATGAATAATTTCAGTTAGCTTTCAGGTGAATGGAGTGTAAAAATGGAAATCATTCTGTATTTCTAGTCTCTGGTCCTGACCTGTCTCTGGGAAGTGTAATGAGATTTTATTTTCTGTTTTAAAGATTAAATTACAAACCGCAGATTAATAAAAGATAAAAAATATCAGTTCCAACCTTCTTGGAGTGCATTTAGGAGGAGGGGCTTTAACCTGGCTGTGTCCCATTTTATTGCACATATGCATTTCCAAGGAAAAGTACTGTACCTCGTCTCCAGGAGGAAAGGCGTCATGCTCCACTTGGCTTTAAGACTGGCTGTGACGCCTTTGGGGGCTGATATTACGTGATTTATGTTCAGCAGCAGTAGCGACAGCACAATAACGCTTCTCATTGTCGCGATGGAACATGAACCTATAGCAGTGGTAGAGAGCAAAAAGGTACGCCGTCAGTTCAGCTTTTGAGAGGTGCCGATGAGTGCCACGTAGTTACTCTGAGTTATTATCTCAACCTCAAAGCCAACGCACACACACACACACTCTCGTCGTAAAAAAAAAAAAAACAGCTCGCAAGACTATGGGAGATGCTAGAAACATGAGAGGTGCTCGTTAGGCAAGTAGAGTAATAATAAAATAACGTCTCCTCAGAAGGGTCAAGCAACGGACTGAAGTTAACTTAGCTGCAGACTACAAGTAACCTGCCGTGACATGAACTAAAACATCCCAGCAGCGTGATTTAACTAACGGAGACCACGAGCATGGGTTGCCACAAACACGTAACAGTGGACAAGACTATTATTTAGCTACAGTGTTGCCAATAATATAGCGCTCACCCAGTCAGTGATGCTAGTGGTTTCCATACAAAGCAAAGGGCTTCATTCAGCTGGATATTTTGGGCAGCTAACAGCTTGTACAGCTAGCCTGTTACCGGGGTTGCGGGGTGTCGAGGTGTCTCGCGCGGACCGTTATTCCTCCTCGAGGGAACCGGAAACCGGAAAACAAAGCGTGGCCTTTAATTATTTTCAAACACTGTTTTTTATATTGTTAATACAGACCAAGCGAGAAAGGTCGGTGTATAATTAAATTAAATTAGATGATAATATGGCAAATTATTCTGGCACATTGGCAGACAGCTAAATAGACAGACGCTGAAGCTCAAACACTAGAGCATGTTGTAGCAACACTAGTAGTGAGTGATGTGTGTGTATGTGTGTGTGTGTGTTTGTTGAATCTCCAGTGTGAATCTCCAGACACTTCATGTAGGCTGTGGAAAGGAAAAATCCAAATCAATGAATCCAAAAATTAACCCACGTTGTTACATTACGTTTAGAATAAGGTAGTTTTTGTAGCCTTCATAATGATAATAATAATAATACTCATTATTATAACAATGTTATAGATTATTTGAACTACTTTAAAGCTATATCAATTATCCATTCATTCCTATTTTAGTTTGTATTAGATTTCCGTAAAGATCAGTAAAGCTATCTAAATCCATGCAGAAAAAGGTTATTATGTATGTTTCGGGGTTTGGGGGCTTTCTAGGTTTGTTTTGGGTTTTGTTTTTGTTTGTTTTGTTTATTTGTTTGCTTGCTTGCTTGCTTGCTTTGTGACCCTACTTTGCAAATGTACCCGCAGAGCGACATACTTGTCTTCACATGACCGGTAAAGTATTGTGTGCAAAATGGGCAGACTATTGTGTGGGGGGAAATAGGCAGACTGTTCCTTTAAACTCAATTTCGACATCACTTTCAAAGTGCATTTAAGCCTTTCTAAATTTAATAGTCATCAAACGTCACTATAGGGGCAGTTAGCCACTATAGTGACACAAAAATAATAGGGTTACATGACTGAGCAGCAGATAATGGGAGAATAACAGAGTGCGCAAAAAATGATAGATAGATAGATAGATAGATAGATAGATAGATAGATAGATAGATAGATAGAAAAGTTGGAAGGTTTTTGTATTTAAATGTGAATAAATCTCAGTATTGTCTCTGTTCAGTGTCCGTGTGGGCTTCTGGCTTTGCACTGTGTTAAACAAGATTATGGGATGGACGGGATGGGATGAGGAGCTTTCCCAGCCCAACCGCGACGAGAGCATAACGCCTATTTGTCGGCTCGGATGCAGCAGCATCCTCTCAAACGCACTCATTCAGTACAGTCACTCATTTCTGTCTCAACCCGTAAAGGATGCCGTACCCTGCCGGAGGATTCATGCAGCCCAACAAGAAGCCGTGCGACATTTCTACAGAAATAAGTACGAGGATGCACTGAAACACACTGTGAGTTACACTGCATGGGATCAGCACTAGAAAGAAAGAGGGAGTCAAACTAAAAACTCTCTCCTCCGACTGCTTCGTTTTCAACTTGATACCGAGGCATGGGTGTCGTCGGCTTGGATGCAGCTCCACACCGGCTTCAGAAGTTGGACAGGCAGAGATTTAATTGCCATGACTCTTGAATTCGGACAGGACTTCCAACGCAGTGCAGACGGCGTGCAGTATTTTAGAGCCCTTAAGGTGGACTTCTCATTTTGTCTGCGTGTCTTTCGAGAGTGTTATTTGATCAACGTGTTGCATTTAAAATATAGGCATCTTTAATCTGTCTGAGGCATGGAGGAACATTGATCTCCGAAGAGTCCACGGGTGCTACTTATTATTCACAGTAACGGAATGAAGACACTATCTTGATATGATGGATGATAGATCCAGTAAGCTCATTTTAGTTCCTATTTTAGCTGTCCTTTTTGTTATGATAGGTTATCAGTACATATGTCCTGCTGGCAGTAATTCATGCCACTTTAAGACTGAGGAGAAATTTAGAGGGGTGAGTCTACTTTCAACCCCTTATCAGGACAGCGATGATTTCTACAGAGATCAAGACCTGGAGGATGACAGCCCTCCGAAACTATCGTCGAAATTCAACTTCACTGAACGAGACCTTGACAGACACGTGGAGTTCAACATCAAAGGGGACGACGTGATAGTGTTTTTGCACATCCAGAAGACCGGGGGGACGACTTTCGGGAGGCACTTGGTGAGGAATATTCGCTTGGAGCAGCCGTGCGACTGCAAGCCAGGGCAGAAGAAATGCACATGCCACCGACCGGGGAAAGAGGAGTCCTGGCTCTTCTCCCGGTTCTCTACGGGCTGGAGCTGCGGACTGCATGCAGACTGGACCGAGCTTACGAACTGTGTCCCTGTCATTATGGATAAGAAGGAGGCCCGGAGGAATAAAAGGTAACGCGTGAGAGTCTCTTACAGAAATGCACCCAGTCCCCACATCCCTGGGGGATGCAAAACAATAATGCCCAATTAAACACCCTGTGACCATAAAACCAATTAATGAATTCAAAATTTAAGTTTTGCCTTTAAGGAAAATGCACTACCTAGTGTTTTGAGTGGAGAAGTAAGCGGGGATGGAATGGGCACAAGTTGGGATGGGTAGGTCTACTCATTGCTATTTCCCTGGAGGGCTTATACAGTTGTCACATTAGGTGCAGTATAGTGTACATGAACTTTTTAGGCATCCCCTGTAAGAGGTGAGACTGGAGATAGCTTCTGTAGCTCACTGTAAGAGCATTCAAAGTCATCATATACTGTTTTTAAACTTCTAAAATACAAATCACCTGCGAACATGTTTGTGTCCAACTCCTCCATTAAACAGTTAATTGTGCTCGATTGTACTTAACACCTATCCAAAGAAATACTAATATAATTCAAACAAATCTCCAGTGATACAACCTCCTGAAAATGAACAGAGAATTCTATAAAAGCCACATACTCTGAATCATTCTTTGCCCAACTTTTATCCTTGAGGTGTTGATAAAGTTGTTAAAAAGCTCATGCTCGAGTGCAACTCCTACATCAGTAGCTGCTCACAATTCTCTGTGCACCCTTGGCCTTTATGTCATGCGGTGATGAGTCCCTCTGAGGTGTTTTTTTTTTGTTGTTGTTGTTGGCACGCAAAAGCAGTGCACCATCCCTGTGCCACATTAAGTCTACTCATTTGAAGCCATCTTTACATCATGACTGAGTTCAAATTTTTCCAAGATGTTTATTTGTTTGGTTGGTTGGTTCTGTGATGTCACCTCACAGGAAATGCGGAGAAGACCTGCTTAATTCGAAACCCATTATCCGTCAGCGTGTTGTGTGGTAATTACAGTTAAAAAGACATTTGCAAATGCTTCTACTAATGTACAGTCTTGTGCAATTACTAAAAGTGGGTGTACTGCAATGAAGCATCCAGTGGATGAGCAATGTGTGTTTTCGCTCAGCAAAGTGGATATGTATATATTTCCGTGCAGCTTCTAGAGTCACTGATTTTTTTAAAAACTGCAGTAGAAGATACTCGTGCAAGTACTACAAACCGAAGGCATACTGGCCAAATGTTGTGTTACATCAGTTGGATTTTTGAACTGCAGACAATTTCCTTCTCTGTTTAAAAAAAAAAAAAATATATATATATATATATATATATATATATATATATATTACACTGAAGTACTTGAGCACATGATTTATTTCTGCTGTGCCAAGTGTTTTTTCTTTACTCAGGGAAGTGCTCACTAGATGCGACAGCTCTTCATTTCACAGCTGCAGCATCCATTCTGCTCTTACAGTCCTCTCATGCCTTGTTCCTCAGTGCGCTCCCGCAGCATCTATTCTGAGATTATTCTGCCACGACCGAGACTGTTGGCAGACACATTATGTTAGACCACCTCACTAACCAGCCACTGCATAAGGCACATTTATGTGCCATTTGAAAGAGATGACTAACAGCGTTATGCAAATTTTATCCTCATAATTAATTTGTGTATGAGAAATGCCTTAAATTATAATATCATAAATGGTATAAGGTCAAAGTAAAAAAAGAAAAAAAATCACCCTTGCACAGCAAAACATGCCATTTGTAATAAAGAAAATACTATAATCCACTTAGAAAAATGTTAAGTCCACCTAAGGGCATGGCGGAGGAATACCAATACTATATCACTGCCAAATTCAGATGGTACGGCCTTGTTTTGTGGATGGGAGCCTCTGAGAGTGAGTGGCTGTCTGAGATTGAGTCCTGAGTATACAACTTGCCGGCTCTTGAGGTGGCAGTAAGGGGAGACCGGGGAAGGAGGGCTGTGATGGCACTGCCTGCGTGGCATGGTGTGGCCTTTTCAGCCAGGCGGTGCGTGCTGCATGGTGAGCCAGCCATACGGCCCAGGAAAGGTCAGGCGTGTCAGACTGGATCAGCGTGTCCTGCGGTGTAGCTCCTCTGGAGAGTGCTGTCAGTCAGGGGAGAAGCGGAGCAGGCAGGCAGCCTCTCTTCAGGGAGTTTTTGGAGAAACATACTTCTAAGTGCTGTCCTCTTAAGTTGCTTTGTGGAGAGCGTCATAGTATTACCTTGTCTGCTGCATGAATTTGGCTGGCTGAGCAGGTTGTTTCTCCTCTCAGGCGATTTCAGAGTTCTCTGCTGAGGACTGCTGCTGGAATTATTTCTGATTGGTACATGTTCATTATCTAACTCTCTAGTCAGGAGTAACTCATGCAGATGTATTCAGTGTGACACTGGGCCGCAAAACAAGGTGCTGATTTTGAAAATGTATTTAACGCTAATGCGTGAAGAACTGACTGAGCAAATGATGTCTTCAGAAGCCTGTGTAATAAAAGGTTAGTATCAGAGAAATATGTGATGTTCTTCTCTACTGAAATTGAAGCGAGCTCAGTCTGATATTCTACCACCAGGTGCAGCTGAACATCTGTCACAGAGATAAATAAGCAACAGCAGAACTTTATTGTTGGTCTGAGGCAAATGAACTTGATTATAAAACTCTCAAATGAATCAGCATGTCAGTCAGTAAATGTATGTATTAATAATCTGATTTTTTTCTGTGTATGAGAAGATAACAGTAAAATGAAAAAAAATTTCCTTTAAGAAAATGACTTAATTTGATGTTTATGATGTTGAGGCTAAACACTTGCCACAGTTTGCAGAGTGTACAATCCACATGAACTCTAAGATCTCTCAAACAGAAATATACATTATCTTTCAAACACGAGAAAAGACTCGCATTGAAAAGTTTATCAGCTACTTAAAATGTGGGGGTGAGACCTTGTCATTTTTTCCACATTCTTCTTTATATCATTCATTTTTCACAGCTCCATCACAACAGCAAATATAAACGCCTATACTTCATTAGTGTTTGACATGCACTCGAGCGCTGACGTGACAAAACAGATGTTCTGTTGATACTTTTGCACTAGAATTCATCAGGGTCATCCTCCTGTTGCATAACGTTCACAATGTCAGCATCTCTCACAGTCTACAGGGCAGCTCGGATGTTTCAGCAGAATTAAGGCTTTGCTTGGCTCTCGCTATTTCAGCATTTGGTATTTTAGTGACATTTAATGGTCAAGTCTTTGAATTAGGGCTAAGCTAATTTGAACTTTATGGTACCTTGTCCTTTTATTGTATCCAAGCAATATTTCACTTTAGTTGAACTTTTATGATGCTGGTCTCATATGAGTTGAAGCACAGCCAACCCATTATGTATGAATTTCTCAGATATTAATAATCATTTTTACTGTCTGAGAGTTTGGTTATCACCCCTGTCATGGTGTTTTGTTTTGTTTTTAATTCACATTAGGTCGTTGCTAAATTTTGGTTGAGACTGTCACAAACAGCTGGGAGTAAATTTCTTTTGCAATCACTGATTGATTCTTCTATTAATTAAGCACCATTTTACATCATTATTGTCAGATAGATGTACACAGCAGCTGCCAAAGCACAAGGTCAAGAATATCACAATAAATATGTGAAAATTCTGATTAATCGCCCAGCTAGAACAAGACACCGCATTTCCCAGCTGTCATTAGCAGTGTAATATATTAAACACTAATGTCACCTTTCATCCAGACTAGTGTAATTCAAAGTGCTCTACAAGTAACTGACAAGCTGATACTAAGTAAAGCAATCTGATACATACATAAAAAGCCACAAAATAGGCAAATATTTATTAAGGTTATCAATAAGATTTTTGTTAAACCATTCAGTTCCTTTTTGAAGCCATAGTTTCTTTGCTATTCATAAATATAACCCTTCTTTAGAGCTGCTGGTGTGCAGATCAATCTGCTGTCACTTCCCTGAGGCCTGTTTCTGCAGCACCAATCCATTAAAACTGTGATGCGTGTCTCATTTGAACCATTATTATTTGATATTCATTGTTATAACTTATTAAGGCACTGCACAGATGCACTCACTGTTAATGTAAATGACTCATCCTTTTGCATGAGCAACATTTGCATCTTGTAGTTTTTCTCCAGTTTCTGTCTGTTTGTGTTTGCAGTATAGCCACATACAGATAAAACTGGCCTGAAACCTGTAACCAAGCCACTAAGATTTGAAAATGTCCTTCTCTTGACTCAGTAGTTGTAAAAAAAACAAAAACCCCAACAATAAACAAAAGGTTATAACTACAAACTCTAAATGCCAACTAAGAAAATGTAGTCATGAGTGTGGAGCATTTACTAAGTGATTATAGCTAAGCAAGCCAATAACACATTTTACCATTATCTGATGTTAACAATATAATTCAGGTTTGAAAATGAAAACAGGAAGCTCCAATGAATGTAGTTATAATAGACTGAAATTATAGTTTTTGTTGGTTGATGATGGGTTTGCATAGTCACTTTTCCTTAAAACCTCCATTTTGTGCATATTGGTGTAGCCCATAAGCATCCATGTGGAGATGGAAAGATATTGAGAGCATTTTTTAGACAGTGTGTTTAGCATTTTTTCCTCCCAGTTTTGCTTTATCTTATTTCCTCCCTCCCTCCTTTTTTTTTTTTTTTTTTTTTTTTTTCCTCTTTTTTTTTTTTTTTTTTTTTTTTTTTTTTTTTTTTTTAAAAAAAAATCAATTATACAATCTTCATTAGCAGCTTTCTTGTTGTGTATGCATAATGAATGCTCAGTTCAGGAGTACAAAGAGACCAGTGTCAAAACACAGTACAGCACAGACCCTCGTCGATGATCTGATTGAATGAAATGTTGAAAGAGAGCGAGAGAGAGATATATGTGCCTATTTAGCAATGTCCTCTACTGTGATTCTGAAAATCGATTTCTAGATCACAGCATACTCAAGGTTTTCATGTTATGTGGACTGTTTTCAAAGTTGAGCAGATGTAATGAAGGATTTGAAACTGGAGCAATATGATTGTAATTTTTGGTTTTGGGTCTTCTTAATCATCTTTTATTGGAGGTTGTCGCCTTGAAAAATTTGGATATATCCTAGTTGTGGAGTTGCACATTATGTATCTTTGTGTTACTGTAAATGCACTATACAATATAAATTGTTCTATTGGAAGCTGAAGGAAAAAATCCTCTATATTATGAGGTCATTGGTATTAATGTTAATGATTACTTTAGCTTAGAGTTTGAATAGCAACAAAGTGAAGCAGCTACCGGAGTGATTCTTTATTCATTAGTAATTTGGTGCCACTTTATTAGCAGACTTTATCCCTGTTTCCCAGAACTATGAAAGTTACTGCCAGTAGCATATTTTTTGCCCACCAGTCTTCAAAATAACATATTCACATTCCCTTCATTTCTACAACAGTCCAGCAGGAGCAGTAACCAGTGTTATTCCTTACTCACCTGAATGGCATGCACGAATCCTTGGCTGAATAACACCCCACATCATATTTTATTCATAATAAGTGATGCAGAGAGCGCTGCAATTACTGTGTGGTCGTTACCACTTACAGCTCGGATCAGTGAACCGTGCATGTCTCACTCTGTCTGCTACCTGCGTATGACATCTACCAATGTTAGGCATATTCCTGAATCAGCATGTGGGAGGGGAGTCATTAACAGCCTGACCTAAATGAACTTGACTGCGGTGAGCAGCTGTATTTTACATGTTGTCATCTGTGTTCCTGCTTTTGTATTTACAAAAATAGCTTGTCAGTTTTGACTTCATCCAAGTCATATTGTAGTTTGTTTTTTCATTTCAAGAGGATCAAGGTTGTTCTGACCTTGAAAACAGCAGCACGTGAAACAAATGGCTCCTCTTTTTTTTTTATATTCATTAGAAGGAGGTGTCATTTTTCTTCATTGTCTGACCAATGTGCTGTTAGGCTATGTGAGAATAAAGAGAATAGCATTCATTTGGAACTTTTGTTAAATACATAACATATCATAACAACAAATAGAGCGTTTTGTCTTGTTGCTCTCTATGAACTCGGACTTCCTGAGCTGAGTGGAGAAGGGAAAGTGCAGACTCGCTGAACCAGCAGGGTAATGGATGCCCTCTGGGCACAGATGAACCTGAATGAGGAAAGTTGAGCAGATTTACAGTTCCGGTCGTATCTTTGGATGTAGGAGGGAAAGTGCTCATCAAAATGATGGGATGTTTAGTATGTGTGAAGCTGAGAGTGCCCTTGCAGGCTTTGGACTTCCAGGGTGCGCAGATTGCTTTTCCTGTGTCATTAATTTGAGTCGTCATTGCTGGCAGGTCTAATCCAGTTGGTTTGATAATTAAGTGTTACCTCTACAGAGGGTACAACAGCATATGTCAAGCACTTGTTCACCGCTGTGATAAATAAAATTCAAACTGGACTATGTAGGGAGAAAATGTGGAGTAATGTGGAGGATTCATTTTTTTCAGAAGAAACATTTAATGCTTTTCTCACGTGAAAATTTTCAAGTACAAGTTTCAAGTTTAATTTGAGTATGCAACATACGTATATGAGTGGGAAAATGAAGACTCGCTTGTGCAACAGCTTTTTTGGTCACTAGATGACATTTTTGAGAGGCCGAACCATTCAAAAGCTTGACCAAAACAAGGACACCACTCATCCAGCTGGACTCAGCTCACGGCCTAATGGGCATACTACGCTATCCAGTTGGTCAGATTGTACAATCCAACGTGACAGTGCACAGAGATCCAAATTGGAAACAGAAGGAATTTGCGTTTCCACGTGAGGGCACTCTCTTAGTTATGGCGTTTATATACTATTAGTGAATCAAATTAGTCCTTATTATGGAAGAAAACAATATATATGTTAGGGGGGAAAAAGGAATTTTCCAGCATAAACACATTTTTATGTGAATTTCAGACTGTGTCATTACTTTCACACTAAGGCCCCATTTACACATATACGTTTTCCCTTAAAAACGTATACGTTACCCTTCGTTTGCGCCTTTAATTTACACACAAACGGAGATGTCGCCTCTGAAAACGATTCTTTCTAAAAACAAAAGTGGAGATTTTGGAAAACGATGACGCATTTTAGTCATGTGACCAATTCAACTAAGATGGCGGACGGCATTGTACAGCAGTTGTTTTGTTTGCTCTCAATTTTGACAGCCCTATTAAAGATTAATATCAGTTTGTACATGCTCCAGATAGCTTTTCTTCAAAGAAGACGGAATG
>VVHJ01037417.1:10098-21337 GCA_015107715.1 Tylochromis polylepis
ACCTTGTTTAATGAATGCACAACTTAAAATTACCAGAAAACGTTTTTCTTCTGTACATTGGTATCAAAGTGACACCCCACCCACACTCTTTTTTTCTTTTTTAAGCTGTTTCTAAAGGATGCTATAAAACTTTTGTGCATGTTTGTGTGTGTTGATGGGTGGAGGGAGTGTATTTCTAATCTGGTATGCAGGTATGCCCATCTTGCTGTCCTTTTTTTGTCTGTCTCTCATGTGAATGTATTTTTTCCTGTTTCTACCAAACCCCCTCTCTCTTGTGTCTGTCTTTGTTGGCCTCTTTGTGTGTGTGTGTGCGCGTGTGTGTGCGCGTGCGTGCGCTTGTGTCTTTCTATGTCCCCCCCCTTCCTTTCTTTCTCTGTCTTTCTTGCTGTCGCTGTCCCCCTCTCTTGCTGTCTCCATCCTCGGGGAAACTCAACAGGAGCCCCACCGGGTAAAGTCCTTCCTCTGTCCTGCTCTATCCTGCTGTCTCTTTTCTCCACCACCGGATCAAATTGGCTTCTCTCTCTTTCTTTCTTTATTGTTCTTGTCATCCATACTTATTCTCGCTGTATCATTTCCACTTGTTGTCGTCTCCACTGCTGTGTCCACAAACCACAGGAAACCATCTAAACACCTTAGTAGATTTGACTTAAAGGCTTTGATTTGTAGCTCACTTTCTAACTGAAAAAAGCTCTAATACCTTGTTTAATGAATGCACAACTTAAAATTACCAGAAAACGTTTTTCTTCTGTACAGTGGTATCAAACTGACACCCCACCCACACTCTTTTTTTCTTTTTTAAGCTGTTTCTAAAGGATGCTATGAAACTTTTGTGCATGGGCGTGTGTTTCCTTTTAGCTAAATTGCAACAGCACATGCTTTTTTTTTTTTTTTTACCTTAGACATAGCCATCGTGATGTCATCCATAGGTTTTTGAATTTCCACTTTGAAGCCTTGACATGTTGTTCTCTTGTTTTTTAGTGCCACAAGTCACCACATTTAGACAAAAGCACAGAGTGTAATGCTATCAAATAAGGCTATGAAATTTTGATTACAAGGTACATCTACAAACTATATGGCAGGGATGTCACACTCATTTTACATCATGGGCCACATGGAGCCCACTTCGATCTTAAGTAGACCAGACTGATGAAACTCTTACTGTTAATGTAAAGAAGTTGAATCCCTAAGATATCTTAATATAAAAAACAAAGTGCAGTTTCAACAGGTCTAATTTTTTTCTGCCTGATAAAGAAATGTTGCTGTAGTAATGAAAGAAGATTGTCAGCATGACTCTTTGGGCTTAAATTGTAAGAAATAAATATGCAAAATCTCATAAAAACTTCTGGTGGCTCATTGGTCAAACTGTTCTGTAATTGTAAAGCAGAAAGTTTTTTGTTAATTCACAGAAAATAGCCTTTTTTTAAACTGTGGAAACATAAAAATAATATAAAAAACATAACTTTCTATACTAGGGAAAAGCAAGATTTTTCTGTTAATGGGTGTATATCCCACAAACACAGATACCTGCTGGAATTTCACCCCAAACTATTTTTCATAACAGGGTGTAACCATGAATACTTCTGCTCTACAGTTAGATGTTTTAGTTTTGGAGTTTTTAGCAATTAACTCACTTTAGGAGCAAGCCCCAAGTGGCGGTTTAAGGAACTGCAGAGCCTAACCGATGGCTCTGATATAAATTTTTTTTTGCCAGTATATCAGTATCTATAACAACCAGTAAATGAAAGCTAATGTAAAGAAGAGATGGGACAAACACCCTTTAACCAAGTTCTCAGTGTTAAGTCTATAAAAGATGGATGTAGCTACCATTACATCCTGTTTTGAAGCCTCAACATGAGCCTTTCTGCCGTCACCAGGAAAGTCTGTACAGAGATCAGAAGTACTTCTGTGGGACTGGAAGTCTTTTGCAACCTGGTGGCCTTCAGATTAAATGTCGCATTGGCATCTTTTTTTTGGCACCTGGAAGCTACATCATGTTTTATACTGTTTGTTCCATTGTTTATCCACCAGAGGGCACTCTGCAACTTCTCTGTTTGCAACAGAGGTGTTTGGAATGCCACAAACACAACAACCACCTGATCGAGTCGTGTCGAGCGTAAACAAGAAATCCATGACTAGTTGTGACATTAAAACAAGTTTATTTTTACAACGCATTTTCATATCATCTTAGTAAGGACTAATAAATAACTATACATAGAAGAAAAAAAAAGTTAGGGAAATCTGTTTGTGCTTCATGTGCCTGAAATACATAAACAATATCGGCCAATATATTGACTTTTGAACACACCAAATATCGGTATCAGTATCTAAAAATCTGTAAAACTCGAGTTCTTGGCACTTCAGTGTTGTCTTCATGTTGTTCTGCCAGTTTCTAAAAAGAATACCAGATTATGTTTTTTGAATGTGGTTTTGCAAAATTTGCAACTCCCACAGGAAAAGTTATTGTTCTATACTTTTTCTTCACAAACCTTGCAAACACCACTGCCAAGTTTCTGAGCAAGTGCATTCTGTGGTTTAACAAAGAAAAAATGGCATGCCTGGCTCTTACTCATCTGTTGTCCAGGGAAACCCATTGTGTTGAGTCTGTTATCTTTTGTATTGTCACCCAGAAATAGTTCTACGTAGAAAATGCGCAAGACTCTACTAGCGTGGTTGTGTTGCTACACAGATGAAGGTGAAATACAGGCTATTACTATAGATCTGCCTTTGGGCTAAATTAGGCAACTTTCTATAAATAGATAATGTGATAGATAATCCCAGAGTGACATGCAATACAATAAAGTATTTTGTGATATTTTTATGTGAGACTCGTCGGCCTCAAGAAGCGACGTTATAGTCCTTCACAGATTACAGGTGTTTAACTATATTAAACTTTAATTTGCTTTTTAACGAGCTCCCCTTTCTGCCATACATCATTTTCCTTGGCAGAATACCAAAACAGTTTATTCATATGTCAGTCATGAAACTAAAAGGACTGTTGCCTTTGCTATTATGCTAGTGTGCATGTGTGTGAGAGCTTGTGCTTGTCTGTATGTGCAGGGATATTGTTAATTCCTAACACCTTTGGCCTTACTTGGCTTTGCTCTAATACTTTAAAGCTGCCTGGATAGAGAGACCTCAGTTCTAGTCAACTTCAAAGGGGGAATGCCTATTGATTATCGATTTAGTCCCGCTCTCTCACGCACACACACCCACGCAAACTCTATTGTGCAGACACGAAGAACTGCCAAGGCTCTGACTCAATCAATCAGCAAAGAATTGAATTGTCTTATGCTTTCTGTCACAGGAACTGAGTTCATAGTTAAAGAGCTCCCTCTTGATGGACGACCTCTTTTCTGCACTGGCTTGGCAAGCATCCAGTGCCTCCGGCCTCTGGATTTTGTCACCCAAAGTGGCCCATCCACTTACTGTTAAGATCCACTGAGCTATTTAGTTCCTTGACACCTCAATTTTTTCTTCACTGATATTGGTGTATGGGTATACAAATCAGGAATGAATGTTTAGCTATGGATTTCAGGCAGAAAACAAGCATTTTAAAACACAAGACTGAAAACGTTTGACTTTCAGCCCAAGATAATTTCCTCTGGTCACTTTCATGGCTCATTTAACACTCCTGGTGTTTGCTTGTGTTACGACATGTGATATTGTGTTCTGCTAGCAACGTCACATGTCCAAAGTGTCTCACATAGCCTCTGTCTACTGCCCTCGTCTCTTTCGAGAAATCCAAAACACGACAGCTGATTTTAACAAAAAGGAAGCTATGTGAAACGTATCGGAGTCAGTCCATTAAACTTTAACAAATTCAGGATTATATCAAAAATAATCCTAGCCATGTAATACTTAAAGTTCACGTTTCATGCTGCCAAATCAAAACATCCATTTCTCCTGGAGAACCTAACAGCGCATGACTGAAAAAGAAAGAAAGAGGTTTGGCTGGGCACTCTGCCGGGAGATGCCTGTCAGTATGGAATGAGTGAATGTCTTGTTGTATGATAGTGAAGATTTTAACAAAAGATCACGATGCGTCTCGATGTCCATGAAACCAACTGGTCAGACAACCGAACACGTTCTCTCCCACCGGTTTCATGTTTGACGTGCACTTGCGCAAGTTTCTCTTTTCCTGCAGAAGAAGCGACTGTCCGTACAAATGTTGTGTGTATAATTTTTATAAGGCTATTGCAAGCATGTGTTTTTGTTTAAGTTTCCAACACAGAAGTTATGTTTAAAAGATAAATTAAAGTTTATAGAAATGTCCCTCACCCCACCTCCTCCCTTTATGAAATATGAGTGTTGAATAATTTCAAAGGGTTTGGTAAGAGCTCTTTGTTTCATCCCATCAGTTCTCCACTTGGTGCTGTAATTTCTTTCTAATGTTGTTGTTTGTTTTTTTTTAATTCTTTGGATAAACTCTAGGGGGAATAAAAGTAAAGACATCAGTACAATCAAATCCCTTCGTGTGCTGAGGGTGCTGCGACCTCTTAAGACCATCAAACGTCTCCCCAAGTTAAAGGTAGAGCCATTTGCCCATCACTTTTATTTTCCCAGATGACATTATACTCGCTGAATAATCACTGAATTCCTCCAGTGTGACAAAATTGCTGAAAATGTCTCCAAAAGAGGGAAAAACAACATCTGTCAGGGGATCATGATCTCACAGGTTGTAAACTAACTAAAATTTGTTACCCCAAACTGCAAGGACACTGTGACGATTTACAGACTTCCTGGTTTTAATTAACTATAGTAAATCACCCTTAACCGCGGTGCACATAGCTCCCCCTCCCTGAGCCTGGTTCCTGGTTCTTGTTAAAAGGGAGTTTTTCCTTCCTACTGTTGCCAAGTACTTGCTCAAAAGGGATCTTTTGATTGTTAGGGTTTTCTCTCTATTACTGTAGCGTCTTTACCTTACAATATAAAATCACTTGAGACGACTGTTGTGATTTGGTGCTATATAAATAAAATAAAATTTAATAGAATTTAAAAAAATCTTCTCTAAAAATAGTCTCTGCCATCTACCAAGAAGTTTCAAACAGCTTCATTACATTTATAATTGTGTCCGTCTCTGCCCTGCAGGCTGTCTTCGACTGTGTGGTCAACTCTCTGAAGAATGTGTTGAACATCCTGATTGTCTACATGCTCTTTATGTTCATCTTTGCTGTGGTGGCCGTTCAGCTCTTCAAAGGTCGCTTCTTCCATTGTACAGATGAATCCAAAGAATTTGAGCGCGACTGCAGGTGGGTTCAGAAAAAAACCACAGTTAGATTGCCGGCCACATAGAAACGCATGAGAAGTCAGTGAGAGAGCTTCTTCATTCGGAAGGGTCAGCTCAGTGGGTGAATCCGCATATTTGATTTTTTGCACTAAATGTCCTACCTAGTGCAATCCTTCCTGGGATACGTCTCCCCGCCCAGTCTTAAACTAGAGGATCTTTCACATGTTGGATGAATGCTAGTACTCTCCAGAGCCACATGAATGCAAATGTTCTCTGTAGAGTTGACTAACAAGAAATAAATGTTACAGTCTGAATATCCTTTCAGTCTGTAGATTGAAATTGTTTTATGGCTATACTGCCACCTAGAGGAGTTTGCTAGGCATCATAATAAATGCTGTTTAGTTTCAATAAGAAATTGCCATTAATGAACACTGGACCAACCAACCAACTTATTATTATGTCAAATATAAACAAAGCAGAAATGTACCTTTAAGTATGAGTATACGTATACATATAGCTATGGTGCTTTTGCGAAATTACATTTTTACATATTGGCTGACATTTTTCACGTGTTTATATTATTTAAAAAAACATTTTTGTGCCATCTCACCAGGGGCGAGTACTTGGTATATGAGAAAGATGAAGTTAAAGCTGAAAAGCGGGAGTGGAAGAAGTACGATTTCCACTACGACAACGTGGCTTGGGCCTTGCTCACCCTCTTCACCGTCTCAACTGGAGAGGGTTGGCCACAGTGAGTGGATTACAAACACACACAAATACTTTTACACAAAGATTTTTACTTTACAAGAGTAGGAATTATTTCAGTAACATGATCAGCACACAAAAACAATGAGTTTGTTTTCTCTTAAGCAACGATTGTTAATATATGTAGTTCCTCAAGGTGTCTTTTGGTGCTACCGTATGTAAATAAAATGTTAATTGAACTGAATGAGTAAAACTAACATTCAAAAATGCAAAGAGCCACCAGGGATGATAATAGATGTTTCAGTATATTTCTGTTTAGCTTTTTTCCTCTGTCTCTCCTTTTTTTAGGGTGTTGAAGCACTCAGTGGACTCCACCTTTGAAAATCAGGGCCCGAGCCCAGGTTACAGGATGGAAATGTCCATCTTTTACGTGGTGTACTTCGTTGTCTTCCCCTTCTTCTTTGTAAACATCTTTGTGGCTCTCATCATCATCACCTTCCAGGAACAGGGGGATAAGATGATGGAGGACTACAGCTTAGAAAAAAATGAGGTGTGGAGAGAGATAAAAGTTGCTCTGTGCTTTTTCAGATGTCTTGTGCCAAAAGTAAATTAACCGTAACACACCTTCCCTCTCTTCTCCTCATCCAGCGAGCCTGTATAGATTTTGCCATCAATGCCAGGCCTCTTACTCGCCACATGCCAAAGAACAAACTGAGCTTCCAGTATCGTATGTGGCAGTTTGTGGTATCTCCGCCCTTCGAGTACAGCATCATGGCTCTAATCGCGCTCAACACCATCGTCCTCATGATGAAGGTAGAAGTCGCTCTCTGAGTGAAGTATAATGCATCTGTGTGTCGCTAATGCTGTTCTTATTCCTTTCCTGTCTATGTGTGTATCTGCAGTTCGAAGGTGCATCGGTGGTCTACAATAATGTCCTGAAGAACCTCAACATTGTGTTTACCACCTTCTTTTTCTTGGAATCAGTGCTCAAGATCATAGCATTCGGCCCTCTGGTGAGACTTTAAATGAAAAGGACCTGCACATGAAAACACACACTTTCCTTATGTAGGCTGACCCAGTCTGTATGCGCCAATGTTTCATCCTATTATTCATTAATAAACCGGGTTATTTTGGGAGACAGATCTAGATCAAGTTTTTCCTGTCCCTGGAAAAAGCCAGAGTGCACTGTGTGGAGCAGTAGTCATGCCAGCAGCCTCCTTTCACCCTGTCTTTACTGTAACATCATCACCATTGGATCGGGGCTCCTTACCTCCTTCTGGCTTCATGTGAAAGATGCAGATCTTTAACATCTCTCGTTTTGTTGTCTTTCTTACCTGACAGAATTACTTCAAAGATGCCTGGAACATTTTTGATTTCGTGTCCGTCCTTGGAAGCATCACTGACATATTAGTGACAGAATTTGGGGTAAGTGCCGTACAGTGTTTGGACCAAATGAACAATAGAGAATAATTTGTCAAATATAAAAGAGGCTCAGAGGAAAGGCCAGCTTTTTTGCCCATGTGGTGACTGGCCTTTGGAGACATCTCTGAAGTCCTTAAAATGAGGCAGTCACTATTCAAGTCCCTCACTGAAACCACTAACAAACAGAATTATTAAGTCATGGCCTGTATTAAAGCAATTTATTCATGAGGAATTAACATTATTTTAGATGCAAGAGATATTCAATATTAAGGCTCAAGCAAGACTATGAGCCTTCTTAAATCATCAGTCCATCATAGATAAATAATAGCTTTGGACTGATTTTTGGACTTGTCAGAGATCATTTATTAAAAGTAACTTGGACTTAATCTGGATAAGCAAGTTGCCACCCAAAAATGTGTCCTCATATCATGTAGATGCAAACATGCAAAAGTGGGACTTAAAGAAAACAAGGCAGTCACTGGCCGCTCCTCCTAATATGGAAGCTACAGTAGATGGCAGACACTGTATCAAGGTGCACCTGTTGAACAGACCACTGTTGTTTTTAATTAAATTTGAACCTGTCTTCAGTGAGCAATCTCTCGATGTTACCTGTGAGTTTGTTGGTACTTGTATGTGTAATAGTATATACATATGAGTTTTAATATAACTGTGGATATGAGACCTGTACTTCAGTAGAGGTTTCAGCCTCTCTTCACTGTCCAGCTACTGTATCATTTTTGCTTGGTGTTTTGGATTTGGCATCAGGCTTTCTTATACTAAGTCTTCCTCTCATTCACACTGACTAGATTAACAGTAACTGTGCTAAGTACTGGAGTCTAACAGTGTTTGCAGATGATTAAAAAACACCCTCTGGCCGTGTTGGAGGGGCCACTTGTGCATGACTGCTGTGTGAACAGGCCTTAATTGACACCTATGCTCCTTTAAACAACGAACTGATTGTTTCAGACAGCTGATTGATTTATTTGTCAGGATGCTGCCAGGTGGTAGCAGTTGAACTGCTGGTTACTGGCTCCACAAGTAAACTTGAGCATTCATAATAGCTAACACTTACTTTTGTTGTGACTTTTCAAACATAGCCAAAAACACCTTTTAGTTTAGGTTAACTGAGCTGGCTGTATATTTTTTACAGAAATGAGAGAAGAAGAAAAAAACTCTTCCCGATCAGATCATTATTTTTCTCTTTAACATCTCGGCTTGCTTTGTGTCTGGTTCATTGTTAAAGATTTAACATATTTGCTAAACAGAATGACACGAAAAACCAGTCAACTCAAGAGGATCCCAGACATTTTCAAGTTAAGGGCTAAACACTAAAGTATGCAGACGTCTATTCATTTTTATCCATTTTTAGGATCTGGGCAAATAATAACACTTATGGCAGATGTCTGGATTCTTCCGTTTAGTGTTTTAAAAGGAACCTGTTGTTTCTTATGTTCTTTTATAAAACACCAATACCAAAAAAAGTTGGGATGCTATGTAATGTGTAAATAAAAGCAGGATGCAATGTTTTGCAAATCTCACAACCCCATATTCTAGCTGCTCAAGAGTCCTGGGTCTGGTTTGTCATAGTTTCATCATGCACCGCATGTTTTAGTGACAGCCCTGGTTTTGCTCACCTGCTATACAAACCTGTTTGCAAGGAAAGAGCAGGAAATCAGAAGAAAGTTGGCTTCAAAAGGGAGAGGAGTTCTAGTGACTTGCCTCTGTCAGTGAAGGCTTGTATAAGATAGATAAAGACTATTTTAAGCTGTGAATCATGCACACCTACTCCACTAGTGTCAAAGAATAAAAAATATGAAACTGCAAATTGCCTTTGACTTCAAATAAATGAACTTTGGTAAATGAAAGCTGGAAAAGAAGAGAGGCTGAACTTACTCTTTCCCATATGAACTGCTGTTGTCTTGAAGTGTTTCACTGCTTTTGTGATGACACCCATATTGATTCTGTCTTCCTCTTCTATCTCTTCACATGCTTTCTTTAAACCTCTCTACTTTGTTGGCGCCCTACGCCCCTCCCACTCCCTCCTCCTCTGATAAAATCCATCCAATCAAAATGCACTATGAAATCCTTCATCGTGTTCTCCATCCATGCTGCGCCATGACATGTGGTGGTGGTCCTGTGATGATGATGATGATGATGATGATAATGATGATGGTGATGGTGTGTGTTCCATGACCAAATAAAACACACAACCAACACCCACCAACCCACCCACTTACCTTCTCCCCTCCTCCCCCCAAAAAATCTTTCACCCACTCACATTTTACTACAACTTGCCAAATAAACAAAAAAATCCTCCCCATTCCTCTTTCTACATATTGGCATATGTAGAATCCGGTTGGTTTGTAATTTATCTCTCAAAAACTTTCTCCTGCATCTTCATTGACTGTGCACACCCTCGATTCATTTGTTGCCCCTCAGTCACCTGCTCTCTCATGGCCAGTCTTAACCCTCAACCCAGTGCATGCGCTTTCTGAATGATGGACTTTTAAACTCTCTGAACTTCCTGATCACAGTACTTCACTCATCCATGGACTGTATGTAAAATAGTTCAGGTAGCTCCTGGGACTAAATTCTGAAGCCAGTCTTCTTCATTGATCTATGAGGTCAATGGACATTTTTCCTCCAAAAAATTAAAGGAGCACTTTAAAAACAACTCAGATGGGTGAAAAATGTCATGCTGGATGTCTACACTGATATGGACTAATGTGTTAGGAAAATAAAAAGGATGCCACTTTAATATATAGAAATGAAAATGATCAGGCTAAAGAGGGATGAATTCAAAGACACTATAAAAATAAATAATGAGGCAAGCTAGTGTATTTTAGTCCATTTTGCCAAAATTATATTGCAGCAGCTCGAAATGGTACTCAGTAGTTTGTGCTTGTATCCATGCCTGACAATGGTGGGGCATGCTCCTAATAAGACAATGGATGGTGTCCTGGGGGGATCTTCTCCCAGATCTGGAACATCACAAGATAGCGACCAGGTCTGCGACTAGCCACGGTCAGTTGCGGTCTTCGAAGCAAGTTAGGTGAGTCAAGATGGTGATAAAACAGCACAAGATGGATTTGGTCAGCTATCATTTTATGATTAAATGAGGTCACATTAGGAAATTCATGCAGCTTACTTGTAATAATACACCATGAAAATCACAAATCTGTTAATATCTACATACAATGCCATAAAAACACACTTGCCCCCTTCCTGATTTCTTAGATTTTTTTGCATATTGGTCCCACTTACATGTTTCAGATGATCAAACTACACTGCTCAAAAAAATAAAGGGAAGACTTAAATAACACAATGTAACTCCAAGTCAGTCACACTTCTGTTAAAACAAACTGTCCACTTAGGAAGCAACACTGACTGACAATCAGTTTCACATACTGTTGTGCAAATGGAATAGACAACAGGTGGAAATTATAGGCAGTTAGCAAGACATCCCCAATAAAGGAGTGGTTCTGCAGGTGGTGACCACAGACCACTTCTCAGTACCTATGCTTTCTGGCTGATGTTTTGGTCACTTTTGAATGCTGGCAGTGATTTCACTCTAGTGGTAGCATGAGACGGAGTCTACAACCCACACAAGTGGCTCAGGTAGTGCAGCTCATCCAGGATGGCACATCAATGCGAGCTGTGGCAAGAAGGTTTGCTGTGTCTGTCAGCGTAGTGTCCAGAGCATGGAGGCACTACCAGGAGACAGGCCAGTACATCAGGAGACGTGGAGGAGGCCGTAGGAGGGCGACAACCCAGCAGCAGGACCGCTACCTCCGCCTTTGTGCAAAGAGGAACAGGAGGAGCACTGCCAGAGCCCTGCAAAATGACCTCCAGCAGGCCACAAATGTGCATGTGTCTGCTCAAACG
>VVHJ01037420.1:3466-14176 GCA_015107715.1 Tylochromis polylepis
AGGAGGCTCAAAGTTCTCACTGACAGTAAATCCTCCTTCATAAAGGTAGATGCTGGAACCTTCCTGTGTGTCATTAGTTAAACCCACTGTCAGGAACTTCATGTTCTCGTTCTCCTTGTTGGCCTCTGCAAAATCACTGAAGAGTTTTGCTTTTTTCCTCATTTCACCTGTTACTTCTTTTGAGGCGTACCATTGTTCCTTCTCTACATCATGAGTGTGAGGATCTTGCAGGTCTGGGTTGGTTTTTCCTTTTAAGTATTTTGATAAAGCTGAGAGGTACGGTTCATCCTTTCCCAGAGAGGTGAAAACAAAACACACAACATGCTCTGCACTGAGACTTTCCTTGTACAGATCATTTTGAGACGAGATGATTTTGGTGTTTTTCATCCTGCTGGTAAAAGACATTAATGTGTAGATTTCTCTCTCTTTACAGTCCATCCACTCATTTAGGTTTTTGCTGTTGAAAGGTGAAGAATGTCTCTTCTTCAGGATCTCTGCAAGCTCAGCTTCCTGTTCTCCTCCTCCTCGGATTGATGGAAGTTTCTTGGCCAAAGTTTGTTGGAATTCCAGCTTGAACTCAGAGCACATTTCTTTAAAACTTTTAATTTTTTTGCCAATCTGTGGGAACTGCTGTGCAGTGGTGGTTCTCAGTACATCACTGCCCCTCATTTCCAGCTCACTGAAGTCCTCCAGGACTCTCTGTCCTTCTTGAACTAATCCTATACTGATCTGACGGACGAGTTTAGCAGCAGAACAGTCTAAACATGTCAGTGGCAGCAGCCAGACCTTCATTGGTACAGCTTTGTCTCCCAGTAATTCTGGCAGGCTTTGGTAGACTTCTACAGCATCTTGAAAGGTTGTTGGTGGTTTAGGAAGGCAAAAGTCTCCATAAAATTTGCAAGAAAATTTATCAACACTTTCTTTGTACTTAACATCCATTTTCAGGGAACCTTCACCTTCTATAGCACATTTTGGAATCTTCTTGATCATCACCTTCAAGTTGCCCTGAACGTCTTGATGATCTTCGTGTTCAGAAACCTCACGGTCAAACACAAAGAAAGCTTGTGCTCCATAAAGAATAGCTGTGACTACATGTGTTGCTAAGCCTTGATCAAAAACATATGGATGCTTCACATTTCCTCTTCCGAGATGATTCATGGACAGCTCCTGGATCTTTGTGGTTGTCCTGTATGTCAGTGTTACTCTGGCCTGATTTCTGGAAGATTTACTATCATTCAGATATTTGGCAGATCCATCAACCTGAACCAGTCCAACCAAGAAACTTGCCTTCAGTGAAGCATCAACACTTAGAGCTGAAGATTTGTCTGAAATTGATTCAGATGCAACAATTTCATAATCATTAGAGGTCTGTGGTCTTTCTGCTATATCATTCATCAGGTCATCACGATCCCACAGAGTCATTGCTGCAAAAGAAGAAGCAGAAATGTTACCAACAGACTTGACTCCATCAAACAAATCGACACCCTAAAATAAATGTCAAAATGTAAAATAAATCATCACTTTTTTTGTGAAATCTGCTTATAAATCAGCCAGAAACAGAGCAGTCTCTTTATGTTTTCTATCATTTCAGGTGCTCTAATGACAGGTTTCCATGAGAAAACTTCTCCAATTTCTGCTGTTGTTTTTTATTATATTCTTTTTGTTTGTTTGTTTTTTCAGCTTTTTTTGTGATACTCACAAAAATGAATACAAATAATAAATGAAGCACAGATCTTTGGTAAGTCTGGATGAACCAGATCAACTGGGTTATTTCTGATGAAGAGTTTGGAGTCTTCATCACAGTTATCAATATTTTAGATAATGATAGTAATAACATCGATGTGAATCCAGTTCTGCAGTTACTTTAAATGTTAAATATTTGTGTAATCTATTATTTCTTTCAGTTTGCCTAAATTATCAGGCATGTTAGGTTGTGAGGATAATAGTGTTTTTATTTCCTTCTCATATAAACTATTCGTAGATCAGTTCCTCAGAACATCAAGAAAATTGTGTTGTAAAAGTATTTACAGAGTAATTTCACACTATTAAACAGATGTCATGACTCCTCCTGGTACCTAATTGAAGCTACAGTGGAAGAAAAGATAATAAATTAAGAGTTCAGACCAGGTATTTCAGAGTAAACCATAAACACGGCATATCAAACAATTGTTTTAAACATATAAAGTACCTTTTTGGCTGGGCATTTTCAGGATGTGCTGGAGAAAACTGTATGTACTGATTCGACTCTCCCGTCACCAACACTGAGAGGTCTCAGTGAAAAATGAATGCAACTCTAAAAACAATGTGACACTGCAGAAACTTATTGAACTAATGTCACAGCAAATAAAAGCTGTCATCAGATCTAAAGTGAGTCCAGTTAAATATTAGTTTATGTGGCTTTTTTTCCCAGTGTATGTGGTTTACATTTCCAAACTGACTACAAATAAACTCACACATGATTGGATATTTTCTGACAGGAAGCTCTGAGAAAACAGTGTGTTGAACAGCGCTAGCAGGAAGGACCGTTTATAAAGTGAGTCTTTCCAGCGTCTCTGTTGGAACACAACAGTCAGTCAGCTGCAGTCTGATGATTCATCAGGGATCCAATATTCATACAGCACAGTAAATAATCAAGGAGATAATATTTATGGTACTAATAATAATAATAACAATAAAATATAGACTATTTAGATGATTATGAACATAACAACCTAAATACCTTTAAACAACAGTTTCAGTTTATTAAACCAGAATTTATCCCTTAACCAAGTCACTCCAGCTACTTATTCAAACACATCCAACAGTGCCATCTAGTGAGTATACAGGTGAATAGCAGGTTAACCACACTGCTAACCTCCACAAACTTTGCATTTAATTCTACACCTCAAATCAACATTACATACATGCAACAATAAAGCCAGACCAAGTTTGAAACACCTAAATGACACAGTGCATAAAGAGTACACGTTACAAACAAGGATTCTTCAGATTATACGTGGGAAAATGTTGTTATTAATTAGGTACCACGTGGAGACACTAGTGACACTACAGACTCCACGATTACAACTCTCAGATGTTTTCTAAGAAAGACACATTCATACGAACAGTGCAGGTAAATGGATCTCTCACATCTGCAGCAATGATGCACACTAAACACTCAGGATTTCTCTGCACACACTGACTTCACTAATGAGCAGCTGATTCCTGCCTCGATGCTCAGAAGGTTTGACAGGCTCTTGGTCAAAGGCATAGTGTTAGTCATATGAGGAGAATCTATCCTTCATTATTATCTATCCTTAATTGTTCTGCTGTTCATGTTGCATATAAATGATGTCACGGGACTTTCTGCTGACGACCCCACATACATTTGGTGCTACTCGATTGTAATGGAAAACTGCCAAAAGTGCATCACTTTCCACAACAATGTAGGCAACACGTTCTCATCCCCAAACGTAACAAGCTGACGCGTTTGACAAAGCGTCAGCTTGTTACGCTTTCGGCCACCCAACACGTCTCTATGTTACGCGTTCGAAAACATGAGAACTGTTTGGAATCAATCTACATATCTACATTTTTTAATTTTTCTTTACTTTCTCATCATGAATCGCTTTGGAAAACACTATCTGACACGATTAAGGTTGTGGTTAACATTAGGATTAAGGTTGTGGTTAGGGTTAGGGCTGGAATACACGGCTGGATTGTGTGTTACCGCTGGGAGCGTCATTCTGTTGGATTCCATCCACAATCCAGAGCGTATCATAGGGACGCAGGCGGTTACCTTTCGCGTAATATGTGACGCCTCGGGACGTGACAAGACGTCGCTATGATGAGAACGGTCTCATGTAGGACGTCGAGGCGATGGTATACCTGATTAGCCAATCAGTGATATGCAGTCTGTTGAACTTGGAACCCCAGCCAAGTAGGTACTAAAAAAGTACCTGGTACTTGATACTACCAGCGAATGATAAAATCCTAAAAACCGAGTCGACTCAAGCCGACCTGAGTAGGTACAAATGGAAATGCACTCTAAGAGTTGGAGCTGGTTCCCAGGTGTTGCATCATGGCTGCCAACTTCTTTTAATAGTGATTGACTCTACTCATGAGGATCAGTGAAGATGTTCTTATTCTTAGGTTATCTTTAGGCCCTGCCAGTTGCACCTTGGTTTTTTTTAGGTACTGCAGCTAGCTAGAGCTTTTTTGTTGTTGTTGTTGTTGTTTTTGTTTTTTTGTTTTTTATAAAAAGGCATACATTTGACACCTTGTTAGGAGCAGGCATAATAAAGCCAAAACCTCGGCTGTTTCCACAGCACTTACAACACTAATCTGCTATAATCCAACAATGATGAGCAAGCAGCAGGTTTTAATTCTGTTTGAGGGCTCGGTTTGAACTTTCTTTGATAAACAGAAAATGTCAAATTATCCAGACAAGGGAGCAGTCCTGATCTCTTTAACACTTCACTCCTAGGACTGACTGTAGTTAAAACCATGAAGCAACCTCAGGAGCTGAAACATGTATAATGTTGAAAACTGTAGTTCCTCTGGATGCCACAAGAGGCAGACTCCAAAAGGCATTCAGTCCCCACAGAGTCCTGTATTATAATATATAATATATATATTATATGTCCAACCATCCTGCATTAAAACCATGTTTACAGCTTGCTATAAAGACAGTTTTGGTCTCTGTGGATAGAGTCTCCCTTCAAAAAAACTGCAGGGTGAATTATTTTATATCATGTGTCTGATACTGGAGTTAGGGGCGTGGCTTTTTGATTGACAGACAGCTGGAGTGATGGGAACCTGCTCAGGCTCATGTATGCTGCTTCAGCTCATTTCACTCGACCACGTCACCATTTGTGCTGTTTTTGAGTATTTTTAATGGATTTTCTCACTAAAATGATGTTTTGCTGTGATGTTCAAACAATCCAAGAAGTTTGTGCTTCATTGTTGGTGAGTGACATTCTAGTTTTTATTTTTTTATACTGTCTGTGGTTAAAACTAGGCTTAGATGTAAAGTTGATCCTGTCTAAACAATGACAGTTGGGACCAGGTCCAGTAAAGACAGATTAGTGAATCTGATCCTGTGTTTGCAGTTTCATGAGGAAGGATTGATGCTGCAGCAGAATAATGAGTTCAAACTCTCTGAGCTATTTAAGCTGTTTGAATATCTGTCTGAATATAGTCGACTCTTGTGTTTTCAGACGTTGGGACCATCTCAGAGTTTTGGCTTTAAATAATGAAAGTTTGTGATGCATCAAGAATCTTTACATGTGGATTCTTACCAGGGACGAGCGAGTCACTGCGGCAGTCGTACAGCATCCCGACGCTGAAAAGCCGACCGAGCGCGGCCACCTCCATCGCACTGCCTGATGTACCGTCCATCCTTCAGTGTAACCTGGAAAAAACAGAAAAAGTTTGAGGTTGTTTTTCTGATTCTTCTGCTGTCCAGCTGTTTGTTTTTATACTCATTACTATAACTGATAACATCTGGAATAGTTCAACCTGGCACCTCCTTAAAGTGAGACAGTGTAGTAGGTTGTAAAATGCTGCATGTTCAGTTTTATGGAAACAAACTTCCTGTTTTTGTTTATAACAGTCAATAATACCTCTTATACATTCACATACTGAGGTAAAACCTTATCACATCAGTAGATGGTGATCCTGCACAGCTGTGGATCCACTGGAAAGCGTACAGCTACAGGTTCAGGCATTCAGAGCTCTTTATTGATTCACAGCTACTGAAAAACTTCATTTTAAATGGTTCTAAACTAAAGTCAGGTAGTAACTGTCAGATATTGTTTTGAGACATGCAGAGTTTTGTTTTGTAGTAGTTTGTCTTCGCGAGCATTGGTAGCAGGTCATTAATTAAATTCAGTTTATTTTATATAGCACCAAATCACAACAATGGTTGCTTCAAAGTGCTTTATATTGTACAGTAAAGACCAGAATAATACAGAGAAAACCCAACATTCAGACCACCTGGTGTATAAACACAGAAAAAGGGTCTGTCTCCTGAATCCAAACTGGGAAAAAATGATGCATAAAAATTCACTTTAACAATCAGATGAAATTAAACCTCTTTGTAGAACAAGCACAAATATATAATGTGCATTTCTTTACAACACTGGTGTCAATGTGAACATAATATACAGGATAATATAACAATAGTTCAGTAAATGTAATCAAAGGAACGTGTGAGTCACAGGCACTCTCGCTCACACTGCTCCTCTCATTGGTGAGAAGACAGATTCATTAGCAAAGCTGAAGGTTCAGTGGTCTAAGTCAGTAAACCACAAGGTGACCAACCATGACAGCAGCACTGTGTCCTGTTTTTCACTTAGCTTGACAGTTTTTTATTGCTCACTTATTGATTAGGTTTGAAAACACTGTGACAAAGTGGTAACTGGTAAATGGACTGGTTTTTATATTGCACTTTTCTGCTCTGAGCACTCAAAGTGCTTTGCACAACTTGGCTCATTCACCCATTCGCACAAGTACTTTTTTCTATGCAAGTGTTTTCTAACATTCATACTCATTTAAACTTCAGTGGATGCATCGGAGAGCAACTTGGGGCTACTATCCAGCCCAAGGATGTTTGGCATGCAGACTGGAGCAGACAGGGATCAAAGCACCAACCTTCTGATGAGTAGGTGACCTGCTCTACCTCCTGAGCTACAGCCACGCCGAGAGTGAGAGTGAGAGTAGTAGTATATAGTTTTGTGGTATAAAAGTAATTTGCAAAATATGAAAACAAAAACATTTTAACACGAATTAACCTGAAAATGCCTCGAAAATAATAACAAAATATAAGACAAACTGGCTTCATTGAACCTTTGTTTTAAATGAGGAATCCAGAAGTTCTAAAACAAACAAATCAAGTCAAACCACATACTTACAGAAGAAAGAAGTCTCTGACAGGAACACACTCCGCCCAGTTATTGTTCCTTTGGGAAGGTCAGGAAGGACTCTGATTTCTCAGAAATGGTTTGAGCTTTATGCTGCAGCTTTAACTATGAGGGAAAACCAGCGAGAACAACCTTTACAAACAGAACAGCTTGTCTGAAGCTTTATAATCAGTTTAGCTCTTGATTTGTTGGTGCACTAAAGAGAAAAAGACCAGAAAACTCAAAACACCAAGCGAACTTGATTTAATACATTTAAGAGTTTCTCATGTTTTGACTGCTGTTATTGAATTGTTCGACATGTTTCTATCACAGTATTACATCGAGTATTAAAGACCTGCTGGTTTCACACTCAGGACCTTCCACATGTTAGAAAACATGGAGGTGCACCAACCACGATGGACACACATAAATCTGTGAGAGCAAATCGAGGTTATTCATGTTACTGAGGCTGTATTTAAGGAACGCCAATTAAATTATATGTGTGAAATATTTATTTATAAAGTATTGTTGAATAAATTCTTAAATATATTTCAGTTCTTACTGAACTGCTTCAGAAAATGGATTCATATAAAATTGCCACCTTTTGAGCTTCCCTCAGCCCTCTGAGGTGAAAACATTTTAACGTAACATTATTGCATGGGTTGCATGTGTAGACTGTTGGTTTGTAACAATTCTGAACCGGAAACATCTGCGATATCGTTCCACCACCGTGACTCCCACAGAGCTGTTAATGGGAAGTTAAAGAAGCTCCTCTGGTGAAAGCTGCAGATCGTTCATACAAAAACAAAACTGGGAATACTCAGAATAATAAAGTTGACTTTTGTTCATGATGCAGTCATGAAGCGTGATCAAATTGCTGCTAACAGGAGCAGACGAAGGTTTCTGTGATTCACGCCACCTCTGTAGGACCACGCCCATCGCCACACAGGTGGAGGCTTCACTGGCAGGTCAAAGGGAGCAGGAGGTCCAACAGCCCGGATCCAGCAATGCCAAATGAATCTGTATCTGGACCGGTCCCAGAGAGCAGGAAAAGATCATTGCACATCTGTAATACTATGATGTTTCTTCACTCCATGTGATCTCAGGTAAGTCTTGATGCGTACCAGAATGCCGTCCCATTTTCCCCATCTTTTGTGTGCTTCCTAGGGGGAAAGTTAAATGGTAGGTGGCGTAGGTAGTCAGGTATGTCCCCCAGTAGCAGAGGAAGATTTTCTGGCTTATTCTTCAAGTCAAGCATTTGCGATTTAAGTGGCCGAAGGCTCAGAAGTGTTTGGTGTTCATAGACGAGTGAAGCAGAGCCATCAGGGCAACACAGAAAAACAAAGATAACAACAGAACCCAAAGAGACAGCACACTGGTGCCATCTTTGTGACAGAGGTGTTATATAAACCACATAATTGTGGTTTTGTAGAATTGTCACATCCCTAACATCTGTTGATTAACTGTTGATTGTGTTCATCTGGACGTTTTCAGTGGGAGAAACGTTTCGTCATCATCAGGTGACTTCTTCAGTCTCAGCTGACTGCAGGTTTCAACCTTATAAACAGCAGATTTGCATACATTTGAGGTCTGTTTCTTCATCATTAATATGCAAACTGTCATGACCATTGATCAACAACCCATGCCTTTGATCAATGGCCATGAGTGCCATTCACAGAAGGTTCAGTGGTGTAAGTCAGTAAACTGAAACTGTGTCCCGTTTTTCACTTACTTTCACTTTTGTTTTTAGTGTTCACGTGTCTGTTAGGGGCTGGTTCAGTTTGAAACTGTGACAAAGTGAGATTATTTGAAAAAGCTGAAATAGTTTAGTGGAACAAACATGATGAAGCTCAAGGTAGTAAGAAAATTCAAGGTTTCAACTGTTGTCTGTTACAAGAAAAAAATACTGACTTGACATGAATGTTGATATGAATTTAAACATTTATTAAAAAGATAACTACAGTCAAAAAACAAATAAAAAAGCTAACCACAGTACTCACTGCACACAGGAGTTGGTCTCTGAGGTTGTTCTGACCTCTGCCTCTGAAGTCTCTGTAAGGAGCAAACTTTGCACACCTTTAGCTTTTATAGGACATACAGAGAGGAGGGGCTGATGTCTCAGATGGTATGACTTGCATCCTCATTAAATAGGGAGGGGAGAACCACAAGTCAGTCTTGTTATACAGGATTTATAAAAAGAAAAGACGTGACTTTTTAGAACATCTTAAGCACCCACACTTTATTATTGCAGCTTAAATTTATTCATGCTTAGTTCATATATATCCATATCTTATTCTTGAAACTTTCTCATACTCTTTTCAATTTAAATTTCAGTTTTTATATGAACATACACACATTTATTTGCTGTTTCATGCGTGTAACTTTTACTTTTTTACTTTTGAACAAGGACAGATTTCTGTGTGTTCCTGCTGCAGCACCTGAATTTTAGCCTGTAGGTGTAAATAGACTGCACAGTCCTGGACTGATGAGTTAGCTCTTCTGTGTTGTGCCATCCACTTAGCCAGAGGTTGTTTGGTTTCCTTGATGTATAAATCACAGCAATCCTTCTGGTGCTTAGCGGACACTACATTACTCTGTGTCGGGGGACTGGTGTTCCAGAACAACTGGTGTGGCAAATGAACTGGTGGCAGTCAAACAGACCGTCCTTACCAACTAATCTGTAACCCTAAACACAGTCCGCCATTAATTATTGCTCTTGACCAATAACATATTAAGAACTTTCTGGAATTTACCTGGTGATACCTCCATCCACAAGGTCACCACACCGATGCAGTTCACAAGACTGCAAGAGTCAACGATCTGGAGAATCTTGTTGTCTTCATCGCTTCACTATTAAAGGTGCAGTTGACTTCGTGCCCACCCAAATGAAGTCGAGTCCACTACTGCCCCCTGTGTTCAACAGAAGTGGCAAAAGTACAGACATTCTGTACTTAAGTAGAAGTACAGATACCTGTGTTAAAAAGTATTCCAGTAAAAGCTGAAGTAGTGATTCAACTTCTTTAACTAGAGAATGCATTTTGTGAAGAAACTGCAGTGTGAATGCTGATAGCTGAATGTTTTGAGCTGAAATGTAATAACTACTGAATGTTAAGTTAAAAATGTTGAATGAGCTGAAATAGGCCAAATCATTCACCTGAAAGCCAAAGTGCAGAACTGTTGAAAGCGGAAGTTCACACAGAAGAAGAAGTTTTAAAGTTGGAAAGTATCTGAACATGTTTAAACGTGCATTAGAAAAAGCTGATGAATGACAAAAGAAAATTTAGAATCACAAAACATCTGAATGAATATTGAAAGTTCATATTCTTTAAATCACTGAAATGTGGGAGAATCCACTACATACAGGTAAATGGTGTCACTTCTAATCATCCAGTCAGAAAAGTCATCAACTGACTCCAACTGCCCAGATCTGAACCACCTGTCTGCTGAAGAGAAATACACCAATCAAAAAGAAGCCTGAATTTCATGGGCCAATCAGAATGCTCTATCCAGTTGGCCTGCACTAACTACTGACATACTATTGCTCTGTGGCAAAACCCTGTCAAATCTGCCTCGGTGCACCTTTTGAAAAACTGCTTCTAAATCTGAGATCATAACTCCAATGAAAATCATTTTCAAACCGTGAGGATCCCGAGGACTTGTTCTACACAACAGTGTGTTCTTTATGTTCCTGGTGTCAAAAATGTGTCCACAGGAGCAATTTAAAAAGTGGGGTCTTTCCTGCTGTTGAGACAAATTCCTGACTAAAAATACAATGTGTCTCTATGGGTCAGTTAGATGGTACTCCCTTCACTTGGATCTACACAGTTTA